>JACMIJ010001340.1:0-12807 GCA_014805365.1 Koerneria luziae
GTACCCAGGCTAGTGCTTGTCCTATCAAGACGGGAAGCACCGACCCTGCGAATGCGGGAATGGTGTAAGGAAGAAGAGTTCATTATTATATCTAATGTTATCAGATTTAAGGCCACAAGTGAAGATGAAGTAGTCAGCCAAATACAGTATTAGTTATTATCAGTATACTGTTACGCACTATCAGGCTCCGCCCCTTTCTAAGCGTACGGATGCCGTATCCAATTTCCACCATTGTGCTTTCTTTGATCAGCTTGTCGTTCGAGTGGCACAGTGCCATGTTTTCTGGCACTTGAATGGTGGTACGTATGACATTCGATTACGCGCATGGGCTCTAGTGCTTCTTTGATCGAGGCTCGTGCACATATGGCACTCGATGTCATGAGTACTTCATTGGTTCTTTTTGCTAAGTTCTTGTTGCTCGAAGCCGTTGGCTCATGATAAAATATCACGGCCATCCTTTTGTGAGGTTGTAAATTTTTCAGCCACAAGATCCACGTTTCCCACCATTGCTATGACCTCCCCCATGACTATGGCAGTCAGGAAGTATCGAACACGCGATTCTGATCAGAATCATGCATCGACAACGTAGCTATGACACAGGGGACCCCGTTTTGGGATACTTTAGCACTAGAAGTACCATGATTGTGAACCTAAGTTTTGAACAGGTACCACGTTTCTGGCATTTAGCACTATAGAGTCAACCGTTTCTGAAATATGGAAAACGTGATTTGTCAATGTATGGTCAGAATCTGTTCATTTGTTGAAGAAGCATCTACTTGATGTCCAAGTGGCTGTCGTCTATGGGAAGAGGGATGAAATCCTTGGATGGAAGTACCGGATTAACCTCGGACGGATTACGTAGAGAGACGGTCAATGGCTGCCATCCTATTCTATTCTTTTCGCCTTTTGTTCTCCTGGCTGGCCAAGGATGTCGCCTGCGAATTGTGGTGGCGGAGACCGTAAACGAGTTTTGTCAGTTGCTGATTTTCACTGGGTTTTTGAAGTGTTTGAGATGTATGACGGTCTGTTGCCAAGAAGGTGCACGTCATGTAACTATTGAAATCCATATTAAGGTGCACTAGCGTTTATTCTACTGTTGCGGGAATCCTAGTGTTAAAGTCTCAGTCTTGTTCATGTTTGAGATGTCTTTGCTTGTATTTTTATCGAATACTTGTAATGTGCAGCACGGCACTCGGCTGTCGGAGCTTCCTTCTTCCTTTTCTGTTCTCTTTGTCCAATGGACCGAATGGCTGCATATGGCCCATAGGATATGGTTTCCGTATGGCTTTATTGCCTTTGGCTGTTTCGCTCCTTATGCTTGAATCCGCATCTCTCTTTATGTATTTGCTATGCATGCACATATTGCTAAAAATCAGGTTACATTCTTCGTAATATTGCTAGGCAGATGTAAGCTTTCCCGGATTCTCTGATTTGTGCTCTATGGAATGCTATATGAAAAAAGTTACTTTGCAGTGTTTTGTACTTCTCCTGTTACTTTCTACTGTCTAGTGCAATGTGATAGTCTCTGTTAGCCACTGTCAATGAAACCATATTCATTCATTCATGTTCAACTCTTCCGCGTTTCATCATGTTTCCTGCCATTCAAAGATAACTGGAGGTTTGTCTCATCAACACGACGTTGTTGCAGTAAGCATGTTACAGTATTTGTGATCGCTAACATAATGTGTTAGAGGGTGATTGTGACTGTCCCTCCTGGTACATGTTCCCTTGCACTCACGCAGCCTGGCACCAGTCAATGCGTGTGTTACATGCGTGGCGACAATCGCAGTCTGCGAGATTGGAAACTGATCGAATTTTTCTGAAGAAGTCAGTCTGCATATGTTTATTGTAAAGCAGGAACTCTTATGTTTTTGTGCTCTACCGTTTATCCACTAGTTGTAAGATATACAAGACGCATTTGAGTTGTAAAGTTTTTGTTGACGTGAATGGTAACATCTTCAGACAGATTATTTTTTTCAGTAAGTATTAAAGCGGGAACTATGAAGTTTATAAGATTACATATAATAAAAAGACTATTACAAATAGCGCGCAGACGAGGTTATCGTTTGTCTGCTGAACATTCATTCTTGGCTTCTGTTCCTCAAGTGCTGGCTATCGTTTGCTTCTCCTTGTTGGTGATCCATGAACGAGGTCACTCACTGGCCATGCCAACTGTTGTTTTTGTTTTCTCTTCGCGTATCACGTGACATTGCAAGTGCCACTATGCTATGGAGCCTGGACAAAGAGAATTTAGGTAGCAATGGCTTCTGACAACGAGATCGTTCTTATCCAGAAGTTGTGGGCACCGCATGCCAATAGACCAAGCTTTACTGATTCACGTGCATTGCGCACTCCATAAGGTATCATAAAACAGACGCAGCTTCAATCAGGCACTGCGTTGTTTCTCAAGCTAAATTGCAACTCTACTTGTGCTATTGTAGGATGCTAGATTCTTGCTTTATTTAACATAGCATAGCATGGGAATGGTTAACAAAGCTAATAGGAATACGTCAATTACATAAAACCATACCCGAAACTTAACGATAATCAGCATTCAGAATGCAGTCATCCGCCCCCGAAAGCCTTCGTTTCCCTGTTAGTTTCAAGGCGTTCCCATTCTAATCCCCTCCTTATTATCTTTCACACAACGAAGGAGCGAAGAGGACAAAACGTCGTTGGAACGGTTTATTTACTCATAAAGATGGCTTGGGATGAGTGTGGAGGGTGTCGGCATTCCTTTGATCTGACCAGCGTATTTTGGGTGGTATTGACCCTCGGGCAGTGCTGGTGGCAATCGAGGGTCCTTTGATGATAGGGCTTATCGAGGGGTTTATCAGGATGGTGGACTCGTGGGAATGTGTTGGGCTTATAGTGCACGCTACTTATTATGGTTCCTTTGGCATTTCTAAAATAACTACAAAAGTTCACCTTTTATTATACATACAGAGCGTCTTTTAGAACTTGTTTCTATTCTATCATTTTCGTATCTTTTATTTTGTCATATGTGAAATTTTTCTTCGTTGTGTTTCGGTGACTGTGAACAAGGTGCATATATGATATTCTTGAGTTTTGCCGTGTTTGAAAAATAAAACCAATTAATAGGCAACGACACTGGTAAGATTCTAACGGGATCATTCAACAGAAGGTGGATCAATACAGATCGTAAATGGGCGAATATTGGGTGGAACTTGGTGACTCTGTGCTCGCCTTTGCCAGAAGCAGTGCCATTCGGGTGCTTGACGCCTCGTTTATGGCGAGAGGTGCGAGCGACCACCTCCTTTCTGTCGGATGATGCCCACCACCATTTTACTCGCTACTACCGGTGCATTTGTGTTTCAACACTTTTCTAATAGAGCTGTTTGCAATTTTTCTCAATGGTATTTTTCGTTTGATAACTATAAAACTAGTCACAAATAGAAATTTGTTTGGAACATAACTTGTTTTTCAGCATTAAAATTGTAGCATTGAACGACCGTTGAATGATACAAATCCTCTTTTAGCCTGCTAACAACAACTTTTTATGGAACTTTTGCGTACATACCTTTTCCCTTTATAAACCTGTACAAGCCTTTTCTCAGTTATAATATGATGGTTTTGCCCGGCAGCTGGTTGGTGTATATGCTCTCCTTTCGGTTCCTTTCCGTCTTTCCTCGTGGCATTGCGTGTATTTATCACTGGTCTGCCTGTGTCTCCCGCTCTTCAATTAGAGGAAACGGCGGATCGTGACCGCCGTTCTGCCGGGTATTTTCCTCCCTCTATGGAAGGGGGATGAATAACGAGACAGTTACTGTTGTAATTTAACAGTTTTGCTTGCTTGAATCTAATTTAAAATATAATATGGTTAAATATAACTTTGCAGCTTGTTTTCGTGATCTTATTGGAACAAATCGGTCAATGAAGCTTCTCCTATGTATTTCGGAGATGATTTGTTATGGACCCCTTAATTCCTTACTTACATTAGTGATTATGTTAGAGCTATCTGAAAATAACAGTTTTTATGGTATTGTTCGAGATACTGTAATCGACAAACCTTCTCTGATGGCTCTGGTTACCTTCTCGACATGATTTGTTATGAGGTTGATCCGTGGGGGGTCCTCGTTGTCTCGTGGATCGAGTCAATCTCGGTCTGATCATACATGATATGCGTGTTCATCATGCGAGGACATCTCTCAGTCGCGTGCCGTGTTCCTGTCCACCTTTTGTCCCTCTAAGGAAAAGTTTATGAGGGATCTGCCAATATGAGGGGTTTTGACAACAACATTTGGGTTTTATGGGCTTAAACGAGTTCATATAAACACTGTATGACTTTGCTAACAATAAGGTATGTATCTATGCAGCATAGTTTTGCAAAATACGGTAGCAAAGTATCGGAAACATTGAGAGTCAAGTTAGTGTACACACTACTTGCCTTATAATGCAACTCTTACATACATTTATATAATGCATAATACAAACAAAGTTCTGTTCTGCTAACAAGAAAGTGTGAGAAGATAAAAGATGCCGCTTGACGTTTTTCTATCATCTATGCGGATCTTGTCATACGTGAAATACTGTCTCTGGGCGCATTTCATGTCAAGGTTTTTAGACTTGTTCTTGCAGTTTTGTTGTTCAGCTCTTTCTACAAGGTCTCGCCTACGGTAGAATTATCATGGCGGGGTGGCTTCTTCACAAGAAATACTTACTACAATAACATTCGCTTTTTCAGACCTTGTTGATAGTCGTGATTTCCCGTTCCTGAATTGTTCCAATGCTTGTTTTGGGTTTGTTCCGCGAGCACTCTATGCGTTTCATGCGCATATGCAAATCATTCTGAGTGATTTGTCTAATCAAATTAGTAGTGATGTATGGCTCAACGGTTTCATCATCTCGCTGTACCCGTGGGGTCGTGGGATCAATCTCCAGTGCCCTCTCAATTTGCATAATTACGGAACAGCTCGCAATCGACGGGAATGATCTATGCCTGTAGCGGGGATTGGATGGTGCGCGTGTGTTCATCACTGGCGATTATCACCATACCTGCTCTTGTCTATACTCAAACGCAAGCTATTTATTGTACATTTTTTGTTTCTTATGTGTAAATTGTATTTAGTTTGGCCAGAGGTGAATGTATATTACTCAATAAGCTACAGTAGTCATACCTTAGTCTCAGTTTGATCTTACACCAAGCTGGAAAGTTTTGAATGCTATTCCTAGTCCTCTCATTAACTTCATGGTGTATTCATATAGGAATTAGGTTCCTTTTGTTTTCCAGCCACTCCCCATATATAAACCCTCACCATCTATTATACAATGTTTACAACCCAAACAATTTTTGAACTTTTGCAACCTCTTGTGTCATACACGATGGCTGTACGATTTCTTGCCAAAAAATTAAGCCCTTTGTTTTAGCAACAATTGTCATGTTTCAAGCGCTCTACACTAGGATGCATAACGGAATTCACTCAATGTATTTAGATAAGTGAGACAAGTAAGAGTGAACACCTTTCATGTGCCATTTGGACCACCCAAGTTGGGTGTCTGAAAGGGGGGTCTGTGCACTGGTACCACTGAGCGCAGTAGACAGCGATGCTGTTCGAGTCTATTCACTAATAATAGCAGTAAAGGAAACGAAGGATCTTGGCAGAGTGATATGGGTGAATGGGGGTGCCTTTGAATGGATGCTGTAGTTGTGGGAACGAAAAGGCGCCAACGGTGGCAGTCAGTGTATACACTTTCTTGCCAGGATGGCTGAAGGAGTATGTAACTCTTCTCTGCTTGTTTTACCTGCCTACTGTACCTGTGTCGATTTTACAGAAACCTTACGTACACTTTTCGGACTGTGAGTGGCATTGCAAAACTGTTGATGCCGTTGCAAATTTGTATTGGATTTACCCCATTATAGTTCTGATACATCGGCACTTTTCTGTGATGTTCTTGCTATTATTTCTACTTTTCCCACAGTATTTGCGTGTTTCGTGTTGGGTTTGTCGAGTATTGCACGGGTTTCCCTCCACTTTTACTTCTTTTTCCTCCTCATTCGCTCTTATCCTTGAGTGAATGGTCAAAATCCGCATGCTGAAAAACGTTCCTCGTTTTTTTTTTGCCTGATTCGACTAACCTTGACGACGTGGCCATCGAATACCCGAACCGAATAGATGTTTTTTTTCGTCGCTATAATTATAGTGTTTTTGTAGGTTTTCTCGAGAAACTCAACTTTTTCGAACGATATTCTTATTTGACTCGGTCTTGTCATGCACTTTCAAGGTTAGCCGAGGGTGTCGGCACGTTTTGACGAACAATAACACAACATTTGTCGGGTTCGATGCTATTTGTTGTCTTTAGGCTGGAGGTTTTGTGTTTGTTCGTCTTTGTAAAGGCTTAGTAAGAAGTGGTAAACAATTCGATTGTTATTCGTCCACGAATATACACACCTTCATAGTCAAATTCCGTGCAATGAAAACAATTGACATTGTTTTGTTCAAAGATGCCATTTCCTTTACATATGGTAATTGTTAGAGTTCTGTTTGTCTTTCGCTTTTTCTCGAATAGTGTTGTTCGCTGTGTTCTTCAAATTTGAAGTCGCATTACTGGTTCATTCAATGTGCTAATTTTAAATATTCATTCTTCTGTACTACTTACAGCAGTAAACTAGCGGTTTACTATGATTGTAAATGGAAACCGTATCTATGCAATTCATACTATCAATGATTGTGCTAACAACTATGTTTTCTTGTAACCATGCGCCCTCTGTTACCGATGCGTTATTCCTGCTACAGTACCTGTCACAGTATGATGATTTCTTTGCAGGTGAGTGTTTTCGTCTTTCCCTCCGGGGGTTCGTTGTTGACCGACACGTCGAAGACGGCGCCGTCCGCATTCCCCCTCGCCCCTCCCCCCGGCTCCTCGCCTCTAGGAACTAGCATTTTGTGGTTCGTTTTCATCGTGAATTATATTTTTCGTATCTTAGATTAAATTTTAAATGTAGTTTGGTCACAGGCAAAGGTTTATTATTCATTAAACTACAGTAGTCATACCTTACTCTCAGTTTGATCTTGCACCAGGCTGGAAATGTTTGAATGCTAGGCAACCTACGTCGGAGGTTCACATCACCGCTGCATTCCATTGTTTGTGATTTGAAAATGTTTCAGGAGATAATTTTGTGAATCAACTTGTTTGATAAGTCGAGAATTGAGTGGGATGGTCTTGCAAACATCAACCTTTGCTCTCTAACAATAAGATACCGTACATCTTAGGTCTTTATAAACAATGAGACTGGATTGCAAATAAATTATTTATAACCGCAGGTCCTAAGTTTCATTAGCGGTATAATTTACTTTGGAAATGTTTGTTGTGTTAAATCCATTCATGCTATTGCGTAAGTCGATTTATATACTATTGGAAATCTAACTCCGTTCTGTACAAATATCTGACTGTCGCTATATATTCTATTTTGTAAGCATATTCAAATTATAGACAGGAAAATTATAGACACAAACTTGTGAAACGGCATAAGGTTGTGTTGTGAAAAATTTGAAAGCTTTAGCAAACTTGTGTAATTGAAAATAAACCTAACAATAAGATATGATTGTACTCGGTAATAGTACAAAACGAAGTTGGGTATGGCAATATTAATAGCGTGCTCTGCTAAAAGCGTTTTTAGAGGTTACGGTATTTCAGATGTGGCGTCGAGATTCCCTAGATACGGATTCCAACCAGTCGTCTTTTAATGACTCACAATCCTCCTCCGCCTCTTCTTTTCTACCGTACGATGCTGATGAGAGTTTCATTGCAGGACAACGTGAGTGTTTTAATTTTATCGACAAGTTACGTTCCTCCAGTGAAGTATACATAATCTAGTCTATACAGTATTAATGCTTATGTAATGTTTAGCAGAAACGAGCTACCTATCCGATATATGGTTTGCTTTGCGAGCTGTCTTTCATTTTTTGAACGCCTAAAACGGAGTGCCCAGACGTTTTCATTGACGTACTTGCTGACGTGTGGTTCTTGCATTCATTTCTATAAGAATGATGTATCCTACCATCTTTAACATTTTGGGATGTTTTACAGTTTTAATATGTAATATCTCTTGCTGAGAACTTACAACGTTTTCTGTTTACATTATATTGTTGTTAGAATATAACAGAATACTTTGTCAACGTGTAAGACCCATGTCTTTCCAATCAACCTTCCTCTCTTACAGAACCGACTGGCAGTTCGCCTCCGACTTCATGGCCCGAAGCGCGGACACCGAGACGACTTCGATTTCGACGGATAATGGAGAGACAACAACTGAGCGAGAAGGAACAGACATTCCTCACGCCGCCATCGAGGAAGAAGAGGAAAGAAGACAATCAACACTTGGATGATTCCGGTTTCGATGATATCTTCGTTTCGCCTCCCGTCAAATTTGTAAGTTACAATGTCAGGAGAGATGACAAACACAAAAACAAGTATGATCAGTTATGATGATCGAATTCACGCTATTAATCAAGTCGACTAAAACAATGGCTAATTGATTCCTACTATGAAACAATAATGTCATGTTTCCTATCTATGGAAGTGTGTTTGTTGTGTAAGTGTTCTCTTCCTCCAGTTAGCAAGGTTCGTGTAGAGATTGCCCGGGACGCGACACATGTTGTTGCCAATGAAATTTGTTTCTTTTAGAACTGTCAGGGTTTTCGACATTTTGAAGATGTTATCTTAGAAGTTGGGTTCTTTATTCCTCGGCGGTAGGTTTCTGTATGAAAGGCCAGAGAAGAGCAGTGAGAGAGATACCGTAATCCACAGTTTGTGTTGTACCTAACAACAAGCCGTCCCCTTGTTTGGTATTCAAAGTTATCAATGTCATTGTTGGCTGGAATGTATTTACGGGGGAGTTCGGAGTGTTTTCTTATGATTGTCAGTGATTGGCGACTGAAACGAGCTAAGGAAGTGAATCATTGGCGCCGAGCGAGTGCTGGCCCACAACGTGATCCCGACGAGCCTTTCTGACAACCCTGTGTCAAGAACGGTCGATACTAGATTTTGCTCTGCAATTGTTTTTCTGTCGTATAGACGGCAGCCAGTTGAAGAAGCCGTGGCAAAGATGAGTGCTCGTTACTAGTGCAACCAGCACTAACAATAAGACTATTCCTTGATAGAGCGACTAATAAAAATGACCGGAGCACTAACCTAGCCGACAGGATTACTGTATGTTCATGCAGTCGCAACTGTAATTCTTATTGGTAGTGTATGGCCATTATGGACAATGGTCGTTCAGTGGTGCAGTCTCTAGTATTGTTCGAACAAAACATGATTCTGTTATCCAATTAACTCTTTGTCGCTCTAGAACTCATTGTCAGCTCGATCTCCGACTCCTTCTGTTGTTTGCTTCTTCTTGTTGTCTCATAGATCAGCTATCACTTGCACTACTGAAAACAGCCAAAAAAACAGTGACAGTCCTACGATTGCGACTCTTTTTCACCTCTAAAGGAGGTTTATTGGGTCGACAGCGTTATCAAGCTGTCACTGGATTCTGACATCTGGACTCGACGTGAGCATGTGTTCCTATTCACTGTGCACACACATGTCGCTGACCTAACAATAAGCTGATCAGTGATAAGTCGTGATAAGAGTAAGGTGATTGGGCCAATGCAGTGTATATACGAAGGAGGTCAGTGATGCCCGAGGGGTTGAATGTGCTTCGAATTCGTTGTTCCTTTGTAAGGCGTTTGTATATAACAGCCAAGCAACTTGTACTGGGAGAGATAACATGTCGTAGATATATATAAGAATAAGACGAAACAAATATAATAAGTATAAGAGCGATGATAAGGATGTTATCCCTTTCTGGATTAGCAATTAACAGTAACATTGGCGTAGTACTTTGAAGCGATTTCTACTGTGTACAATCACGTACCTATGCCTACCTATGATACTAGTACCCACTGGTACTGGTGTTCAGTCCATTCCCTCCTCTCTTTACCTTATCCCTCAAGAATTGAGCAGTCAGGGAAAGTTTGGAGAAGAAAGAGGGAACAGGCTTGTCTTCCCCGGAATGGCCTCCTCCTCCCATCCAATGAAACGAACATTCATCCGACCGATCGGTTCGTTTGTTATGTGGAGCTGTCCATCCAGACCGTGCGGGCACAAAGGAAGGACGAGCAGCCGAGGGTCAGGTGCTCGATGGAATGTGAGTGTGGAGAGACAACCGGAACAAATGAACTCCGGGTTGTGAAACTGAACTTGTAGCTGCCATGTAACAACATGTGTAGTGTTTAGGTTACTGTGATCTACCAGATAGAGCTGTATAAAGCCCTATTTGCATGTCCAGAATCTACAGTAAAAGCCGGGAATGTAGTTTGACATAAGAGTTATTCCCCTATGAAACAACTGACCTACCAGCCAACTGTAACTGTAAGATGTACGAGGAACAGTACAACAAATATTAGTTTTTCTTTTAGATCAGTGGATGATGCATGTGATATCCTTGTCTGATGTTTCCTAGCCTTGCGAGGAGTATTCTGGGTTTCCGGCGTTAGACAACATACTGTTTTGCTTGTTATAAAGTTACTTATTGTTAGTATTTTTGATAGTACTAACTCTAATCACCGTTCACGGCCTTTCTCTGGTCGTGTGCATGTCCCGCTTGTGTGGGTCAACGGAAGAGGAGAGGATGCTCGATAACATCTGTTCCCTCACTGGAAACCGAACCAGCCGCCGACGGTCACTGACTATCATGACAAAGGACGGCTATTCGAATTGCCCGGGTATCCCGGTTAGGATTACCAGGATTTGGTATCACGTGAGATGACAAAGCTTCTTCTCCAATAACTGATGTTCGGGATTATCACAATTCAATATACGAACACAATGTGTTGATGATATTGATACGTTTGTTGAATGCCAAAGCGGCCATTTGGTTCATTTTTTCCTGTGCTTGGAATATGGACATGACGATACCGCTGATAGGAAAATCCAATAGTTCTGCTCGTCATCAAGTTGCGTATAAGGGTTGTTTACTGCACAGAAACAGTAGTTTCTCATTTGATCGTATCTTTTGTGATATTTCCTTGGTCACATGTGTGGCATCCGAGTTCTGATTCATCAGAACAACACGACAACTCATTTGTCCGATACCATCATTCCGATTATCGATTGATCAGTGCTGACGGTATTAATGCGTCTCTGTGGAGACATCGAGTGAAGGGATTAGGCAAAGCAGCTATGTGAGTGAGAGTTGCATAGGAGTGTGGGAACATGCACAGTTTGGTATCTTCAATAGAGACAACATGTTCTTCATTGTATTCTTATACTATGTTCAGGATATACCGTACTAACCGCTCATTTAGCTACAGAGCTCATTGTTCCCTATTAGTTCTGATTAGTAACCATACAAATGTGTTTTCAATCGTAGCACCAGAGGATTCTAGAGTCTGCACAAGCTATATACATGGTAGGCTATGCAAACGTAGAGCTTTACAATGTCACCTTTATATATTCCGTTACTCTCTGGGTATTCGCTAATCAGAATTGCTGTGAAGAGTCAAAGACGGCACCGCAAGGGAAATTAATCATTCCTTCGTTCAACGCAGAACCACAAAAAAGTGGAAGAACATAGCTGCAAAAAGGACACGGGATGAATGGGGGAGACAGTTCTGGTGCCGATTGGATTCCTGCAACGAAATTTACAGACTTCTGTAGATCATTCTCGAACGCCTTGTCATATGATATAACTCTGTCTGCTCTTTACCGAATCGTATTCTGTCGTTCTACCGTATCGACACCTTCCCGACATCAAACATTGTGTAGAAACTGCTGGCAAAGTATAACATGCCAGAGTTTTCTTCAAATGGAAAGAACTCTCTATTGAAAGCCCATTATTCTTGGCATCCTTGGCTAATACACTCGAAATTACGGTCCCCGTCCTCGAAAAGAGGCTTGGGTATTCAGTCGGTGGGGGACTCCTCCCCCTTTGCTGCTCCATCAGCTCCCTCCCCCTCTCCCAGTTACTGTTGAGGGAAGCTGGTTATTCCAACAACAGCTGTTACATCGTTTCGCCTGTTCTGCAGAGTTTGGAAGCTACTACTGGAGAACTGGTTTCTTCGTTTTCGAGTTTCTGAACACGCCGATTTGACTTACCGTCAAGTGTTTTTGAAAGGAGCTCCTCGAGCTTCCGAATCTTCTACTCGAGCGCACCGAGTATATTACAATAAAGCCGGTTGCGTCTACTACAGAAGAGCCGGTGTTGTATCCGTTTTGGAAGGCTGACCCTGTGCGCGTACGCACGCAGCTGACAACCACCTGGCAGTGGTGAGCCCTATCGACCGGGTGGACTGTTGTTCTCTTGACTGAGAGCACTCAGGAGGCTCTTTTTCGTCCTTCTGAAGTCTGCTTTGAAGTAGAAGGTTATCTTGGCTTCCTTCTGTGACTGAGGCGGAATGGGCATGTACGATCTCCCTTTCGACTGGCACGAAGAAAGTGACAACAAGGAGAACATCTTCGAACAGGTATGATCAGAATTTTTGTGGCATTTTTGCTTTGATTGTTATAAAGTATTGACAGTAAGAAGAATTGTTATATCATAACGATCCTTCTACTAGCAGTGACATTGTTTCTGTGCAAGAGTTCTTCACAAAGCTCAATAGTTACATGTTCTTGTATGCCTGCAGTTGGCTTCTGTCCTCACGACTTATTTGTTGCCATCCCAGCATGGCACTAATCGTGTTGCGTCATGGCACCCGAATCAAAAGGGTGGCTGCTCTGGCTTTGACTTGGCGGCGCACCGCTAGGAAACGGCCTTCTCCAATATCTTAATTGAAGCTGTGCCGCAGTGGCACAAAGCAT
>JACMIJ010001341.1:0-12805 GCA_014805365.1 Koerneria luziae
AATTTTACTCCTAAGGGCCGTTCTAGAACTCGTGTTTGCCTGGCAGCCCACTGAAAACAAATCCCCTGCGCGCCTTCTGCGCGCAGGGGGATTTCGCAACAAACATAAGGCTGTACGGGCACTCCACATTTTACTTTGTATCGTCTCACACTTCGCCGCTAATGGGATTGTCATCTGCGCGCTGCATCGTCAACGTCATTACGAGGCATAATGAAGAACAAGCGGCTGCCTATCTGCAGTGTATCACTTCTCGGGCCTCTCAGACGGTGTCTGTCTGAGAGGTAATACAGATGTTCTAATGAGGCCGAACCTGGTAGTTGACCAGAGGAAGTAAAACAGGGCGACGACAAATAAGAGGATGGCGAAGGCTGAGCACTGTCGCCGCAACTTCACTCGCGATAGGTAGACATCTGAAATATTCCATTAGCGACTGTTTTGCCAATATTCCAATATTGAAAATTACATAGAACACGCATACTGTATTGGCAGTCTTCACTACCTAATTTACTAGGATTTCTAAGACATACTCAGTAACCCCGCGATGCCTTCTCTGCTCTCGAGCAGCAGACGCTTATGATCCATGTGAACGTTGAGTAGTAGACTTGTTGATCCGAAACGTTGTCGCTGAAAACTACAAACTACATATAATTAACAATTTACTAAAACGAGCTGATTTGCCTATCATTCGTTCTTCCTTTACGATTGAAATAACAGATCCCGTTTTGTGCACAAATCTGCGATTTTTGATGGATATAAGTAGTTTTACAAGATTGTGAAACATCGTTATTGAAATGTTGAATACGTCAGCACAGTTGTGTAGTAGGAAAGAACCATAACAATACGAGTGACAGTCGGGTACTTGTTCAGAACGGAGCCAGATATTACAGTATTAAGCATATGCTAAAAGAGTAGTTCGATGGCGCTCGGCTATTGCGGAACGAAAGAGGAGAACGAAGACAATGTGTGTGCAGCAGACTCTAGATTGTGCGCAAAAACAATGTGCGAATACTCACAGAAAAAATAAGCCTCAAATAAGCCTGAATAGTTCTTGAGGGTTTAAAACACTCATTTTTTCAGTGTTAAGTATTTCGCAATCCTATTGAAAAGTTTAATACACTCAAGCACTAAAGAGTTTTTATAACACTCAAAATTTGAGGCCTATTTTTCTCTGAGTAGACCTGACGCTTGCGTAATGTACCCACGAAAACGTGCGAGATCGCAGAATACGAAAATTGAACCGGGGGCGTCCGATATCGCCGCGTGCGATCTGTATGGGTGCAGTTTAGTTGTTCAAAAACCTGAAACGATATCAACGAGCTAAATCTATGGGAATCTATGAGGTTTACCAAAATGTGTGCTTTGCCGCATGTTCTGTGTTTCATCATATACTACGGTGTGCTTGGCATCGATTATTACTACAGTGTGGGTTAGTTCATGCCCGTCGTTGTTTGAAGCTGGAAATCGCTAAATTGCATGTGTGGGGCGAGGCAATGCACTATTGGAATGCTTGATTCCGTTCCATACAAATATCCGACTGTTGATAAATTATCAATTTTGTGTGTGTATTCAAACCTTTCCATTGTTCGCAGCAGGTTCACAAGGTTGTGAAACGGCATAGGGGTTGCTAAAAATTTGGATCCTTTATCAAATTTGGGTAATTGGTAAGAAACCTAACAATAAGATACTATTATAAATCGACAGTCGGATATTTGTATGGAACGGAGTCAGGTATGTCAACCGTCGTTCAATTGGCCGCAGCATGTTGCTCGCGCCGGTCTACCGTACCTCATTTGTATGCGCATACAAAGCTTTCATTCATTATAGCGAAGGAAATGCACAAATTTCAGATCAGCTTAAACCGGGCCGGAAACCGTGAATCCTCGGAGGCAAATAGTACCATTTCCTTATATAGTTGCCCCGCTCACAGAAGTTGCGGATCTCTTATACACGCATTCCTGCTAACACAAAACAACGGTTTCTGGCCTCCTTTAAGCTCCATTACATTACATTACATATTTATCGGTATCATGGTATTCACCATGCCGATCGAAGGCATCTTCTTCTTTAAGCTCCATTGTCTCCACAGAATGTACTGCACGGCGTTCGGCGTGATACCACCCAAAATTCACCCAAAAAACGTGTGCGTGTGCTCAATGAAAAGGATGTGTATTCGTATGGACCCCATTTGCGCCAAACTCTACGATTCTCCATCTAGGTATCTACAAAGTTGAACTTTTTTTGGCGCACTCTAGTGACCATAGCCTCTGGAAGGTACGATAGAAAAAAATGCAAGCAATTGAATTTTCAGTAAAGAGAACAACAGTTGACGCAAACGTTTATTCTTGTTTCTCAACAAGCATACCTGTGTTGCAAAAAAAGATTGCTTTGCTGCTTCTATGAATGAGACGCTTGTCATGACTTTTTTTTCATATGAAATTCTTAATGTTTATAAGCAATTTCCAGTATCTCTTTCTTGGAGATTTGTGGTAGAACACGCTAGCGAATGCTGGCCGCATGGCTTTTGTGAATGCATTAACCATTTCGAATTATCGCCGAGAGCAGTTGCAGGTGATTTGTTGTCATGTGCCTTTGTCATTATGGACATGGAAGCGTAGAGCAAGAGAAATTGTTGCTGGACAAACGCTGCATGCATAGCTATGCTTCCATCGGAGCCGACTCTCCCAGAGGAGGGGTAAAGTTGTATTTTGCGTATGTGAAAGCGGGGTAAACAACGTAAAAATGCAGAAACTGTTCAAATATGCGGGGTGAAATGTGTTTTATGTGCCCAAAAGGAGGGGTAAAAGTGCACTACCATGGAGCCGGTTCCGTGGAAGCGGTGGTATGGCTGCATGTTGCACAGCGTTTCGAAGGTATTCCTTTGTCAGCGGTTCAAAATTTTGCATATTCTTTCGTTGGGGAAACCTCACTTCCCACAATACCATTTCCCAATAAACGACCACCTGAACATGCTATATGCTTATTATTTAGAACCACGAAACCGGTATGATAATTTTTGTTTCGTACTATCTTTTGTGCAAAGTGAGGATTGTGGGAATCAACTATTGCTGAAAATGGTGTTGTGGGAAGTGAGGATTGTAGGAAGTATTCAAATTCCTTTTGCGTTTCTACATATGCAAATGAGTGACAATAGACTGAATTGAACATCGTGGTTTTGACGTGGTCGGTCTACGGTACAACAACAAAGACTCTACTAGCTGTGGCAGAGGGATATGCAAATTTTGAGACCGGAGGACGTTTTGCTGCCTCTTCATTGATGCGAGCGCGTTATTAGGAAGACACTGACCCCTTATATCACATTATGCTGGGACAGCGCAACTTCCGCTGATCCAAAATTTGCATATTCCTTTGTTATCGCAAGAGAATCCTTTGTGTTGGTATGCAAATGAGGTACTGTAGGCCGGCGGGAGAAACAAGCTGTGTATATATTAAACGGGAATGGTGCAAGGAAGAAGAGCGTACTCGATTTGCGTCAGTCAAAGAATGAGAGACCAAGATTGCGGGTCGTGTTGGCACAGCGTTTCGTGATCGCAGGTCTATTATTAATGTTCCTCATTTGCATACAAACACAAAACAACATGCAAATGTTAGACGACGACCTGATTGTGAGAATAACGTCAACACATTGTGTTCGTGTGCTGATGGTGTTAATATCATACTCCTTTCACTCTGTAGCTTTATCACACACACACACACACATATTAGAAAACGTTTGGCATTCGAGAAACAACGGAACCATATGAAGAAGACGTTTGATGTGTTTGCGGGTTGGAACTTTCGGTGGAACGTTAGTTGGAACATGGGCTAGAACTTGGTTTGGAACTTTCGTTAGAACTTTTTTAGAACTCCTTGGTTAGAACTTTCGTAGTGTAATTGCGTTGAGGTGGTCGTCATATGATCTTTCTCCACATTATAATTTTCCAGCGATGGCTTGGCTCAGTTGTACGGATTCTCGAGGAAGTTTTCCTGTGAGGGCAGTTGAGCGGCAAAATCCGATGAGCGCTTCCCGAAACGAATGTAGTCGTAGCCTTTCTTCTCCATGGGGCCGAGATCGCGCTTTGCTGAAAAAAAATGTCATAATTGTTTTTTTTTCACTAACAATAGCCTTATTAGTATTTTTACCTGAAACAAATATATGATGCATACATTTCATTGGTTTACACACTATGTGGAACAACAGCAGCTATGGTTTCATACATCGACACGTTTCTATATTTCGAATACTGAGTCTAAGAGACTTCAGTGTGAGATGCCAGAAACAAGGTTCCTATTGAAAATTTAGGTTCACAAACGGGGTGCTTCAAATTTCAAGATATTACAAAACGGGTGATCCGGCGTTATCGATAACGTGGTGGTCGATGTATGACCGACTTTCACTTATGCTCCTGCTGCAGTCTACAGGTTTCTCGAAAGTTCGAGGATATGCATATCATGTTACACTCTAGTATTGAATCTTGTTTGACTGGGTGGCATATGGAGATTTAGAAGCCGTATAAGACATACTCGAGGATTTGTTTTTGAAAGGTGGATGTACACTAAAGTAAAAAAAGGGATATTCTTCCAAGCAAAGGCTTGACAGCTTGCGGGGATTCCCAAGGGGAAGGGACATGTAGGTCCAGAGTGCCCACCTTTTCGGGGTGTTTACTCTGCCGATTATTACTGTTGGTGAAACTGTCCCTACCAATTGTAAACCCCGGAGGGATGACGCTTTGGTTGGGTAGGACAGTACTATTGGTATACTTGGCTCCATTCTGTACAAATATCCGACTTTCGCCGCATTATGAAAACTTATTGTTAGGTTTCTTCCCAATTACCCAAATTTTCGAAACAATACAAATTTCCTGCAACCCAATGACGGTTCACTTCTTGTGAACTTGCCATAAACGTGAACACTTTGAATACGCGTATAAAACGACTCTATGGCAACAGTCGGATCGGAGTTGGACATTCCAATAGTACTCGCCGGGGATCAAAGCTGGGTTTCACGGTTTTGTCGTTTCCTTCCACTACGCCACCCTGTCCTCCATGAATCATGCGTATTATGCCAAGCAATAATATTTTGCGCACAAAATTCATCGCCTTATTGTTAGACATGCAGAGTGTGATACATATGTGATGCCTATTCCCTATTCGGCCCAATCTGGTATATCGTGCACGTAAAAGCTGCTGGTTCAATTTCTTCCGGCGCGAATGTTATAAACAGGAAAGCGTTTTTGAGACAGTGGAAGGGAGAAAAGCCGAGAAAGGAACAAAACGGCACGTGACGTAGGCACTTGTAATTTTGGTCCTCATGTTTTGCACACCAGACATAGACTAAGCCATTTCCTTAGTTCTCGTTGTAGTCAACACTGTTCAATGTTAATTGTGACGGAAGTCTATGGATTTGTTCCTATTTATATCCAAAATCCACTAATTGTAAGATATCCCGGCTAAAAGTATATTGTATAATGACAGCATGAGCACACAAGTCTGTTAACCTAGTCTGTAAGCCTGAAAGTGGCATGTAAGTAAAAGCGTTTGTTTGGGTTGAGTTAACAGTGGAAATATATCACAGCAATTTGTTTTTCGCAGAACTAAAGTATCTAGTTTGCATTAAAAAACAAATGTGTCTGAAGCGAAGAGATTATCAGATTGAAAACTTGCGGATGCTCTACTGCCTAGACATCATGTATACTTATTTTTGACAACAAGTTATCTATACATTTTGACTCTAAACAAAATACTGATGAATACAAAGTTACAACACTCTAAATAGTTTTAACGTGTGGGGGGGGGGGGTGGAGCTGGAAAACCGTTATTTTGTGGTCCCATTGTCAGAAATGTGAAATGTGTGTGTGTAAGAGACTCGCAGCTTCTGTGAGCAAGGCAAGTATAAGGAAAAGGTAGCTTTTGATAATCAACGGTTTCTGACCCCCTTTAGCGCTGACTCACGATTGTCATGGTATGCAACTTCATTAATGTGTCAAAAGCCTTCAATATGCCAAACACGCATATCGGATGAGACATGGTGGATTTGACGCTCACAGCTTTATCTGCGGTGTGTTTTGCGTACGGAAGAGTGAAGCCTAACGCAGAGATAAAATGATCTGCTTTTTATGGTGGTGCGAAATTGTGTACTACCCAACCAAGGTGTTATCCCCCCGGGATAGGCAATTGGTAGTGATAGTATCACAAAGAGTAATCGGTCTGTGTGAATGACTGGGCACCTTCGGACTTAAATTGCCTCACAACGTCCTGGCCTTCTCAGGAACACCCGCAAGGCGAAATGCTGTGAATACGGGAGACAATGCCTTTCTTAGTGGGCAAGAAAACTACAGTTGGCATGCCAAAAAAATGACTTATGAATTCGCAATAGAAGGACTATGTGTGTAAGATACACGCAACTTCTGCCAAGGGGGCAACTGATATATTGGGAAATTGTGATTTTTATTTGATCGTATGTGCATGTACTGTTTAAAACGTTCGGATGTGAAATTTGTATATACGGAGGAATATGGTATTAAGCACAGTGCCAGGTTTAGAAGGCCTTATCCGGTTCCAGAAAAAAAACGCCGCGCGATTCAGAAGAGACTTCTTCATCTCATTGGTGTTTCGCCGTACAGAAATGCTACGAAATCCGTATAGACATTTGTAAACAATTATTTGTTGATTTTGGAGAGAAAATCACAATTGTGGACAAACAGGCCGAAACCGGCTAACTCTTTTGCTCTAACAAAGCTGTTTTATGTCATACACTTTACCCCTTTACTATTAAATAGTACATTGCATTCATTGTTTTCACAAACCTTTATGGGCATGCATCAGATTCGCTAAAAACTGCCGGCACAACTTTGGTCGAATACTGTACGAGCAGTCGGATAGGCGGAAGCTGAGCACGACGGATGGCAGGAAAACGGCTAA
Source organism: Koerneria luziae (assembly GCA_014805365.1). Lineage (NCBI taxonomy): Eukaryota > Metazoa > Nematoda > Chromadorea > Rhabditida > Neodiplogasteridae > Koerneria > Koerneria luziae. The sequence goes on from JACMIJ010001341.1 coordinate 6,919, forward strand.
CAAGAAGATCTGAAGAGATGATATTGGGAAATGTTTGCGGTTACTATTTGGACAAGTGTTAACATTGAAATGAGCTAACACAACATGTTGCTTTTGCCGGTCTACAGTAGTTCATTTGCATGCAACAACCAAGGCTTCGGTCGTTAGAGCAACGGAATGTGCAAAGTTGACGCTTCGTGTTCAAGTTGACGCTTTCAACATGATGTGCTAGTTGGAGATGTTCGGGTATGGGATCTTATGGTAAAAGTAGAGTGAACTATTGCAATTAGCTCTCCGGATGTATGTGACACCAATGTGCAGTGCAAGCGTTAGCAAATGGGTAGACTATAGAGTTTGCAAGATCAAGCTAGCGTTGTTTTTGTTACATATATGTAGACCGGCAGTCCTCAAATGACGGATAAATAAAATGATTCTCAAAAAGTTTATCTTCGAACAATAACTCACCGCACTAGCGTTTCTCATAATATTGTAAAACAAGTTGTGACAGCTACGGCTGACAAGAATGAGCGGTATCGAGAGCTTCAGGCGAAGGGGGGCGGAGCTACTGAATACAGCCCCGTATCCACATGCAGATTCTCAACAAACACCTGTTGCCGATGGCGTTTTGAAATTCAAGCAAGAAGCAGATGCATCGTGGATGTTGTCGATTGGACTAGAAATCAAATGACAAGTTGAAATTTGTTTTCTTCCGCGAAACTAAAGAACTTGTATTTCAGTAATGAATCGGGTGGTCATAACAAGCAGTTCCTATTCGAAGTCATTTAGAATTTATTAGCGGGAATAGTGTTTTCCCATGTGTATGCGTTGATTGTTGGCCAAAAGCTCTTACAGAAGCTGCGTAGTGATCTTTATCAGGTCGTTCCTTCGTTACTTCCACTACGTCCCTCCGAGATAACTCCTATTTTTTTCGTTCGGAGACGGTCTCATAGCCGTCATAGCCGTTTTTTCGTTCGGAGACGGTCTCATAGGGGCGTTCGGAGACGGTCTCATAGAGACATGGCAACGCAATGGTAGGAATGTGGTTTATGCAATAGCTCTTACATTGTTAGAGAAGCTGCGTAACCATTGCTTTAATGTTGCAGAAAAGTGTGTATAAGTGGCCCGCAACTTCTGTGTGGAGGACCAGTCTATAAGAAATGGTGGTTTTTGCCATGAATGAGGATTCTCGGTTTCCGACCTCCTTTAGCTTTGGCCAATAAATTTTGTTTGTTCCTGAAAATGCTCGTCGGTTGTGTGTGCGTGCAGGGATTCTGAGAAATGCCATTGCATGGCATGGCGTGCGTATGATGTCGGGTATGTGTATAGGAATAGTTACAGCGGGCCTGCACATTGCCACCTGTCCGATGACCTACTACGGGCATATGTCACCCCCTCGCAAACTCCTCCGAACGTTGCCGCTGCTTTCGGCTAATGTTGAACTTTTACAAAGTGCGATTTTGAGCTTATTTTGTGTAACAAACGTACATGGACATTGTGTACCACTCCCACTCTAACAATAAGAGTGCTAACACATCGTAGCTTTGACAACAACGTTATTCATAAAGCAGGGGCACCCCGTTTTGGGTTACCGTAACATTATAAGCGTATCGGTAAAAGTGGGAACCGGCTCCATGAAGCCGGTTCCCATTTTTCTCCTCCGGTTCTGACGTCTTTCATAATAGGGTCACCAAATTCCGAAATATGGAAACGTGACGTGTCGCGATGTATGGTAACAACGTAACTACGTAACTCGTATTATTTTATTCTGCCAAAGTAATTTATATTTGTCTGTGAGCGAAACAATGTACAAAGTAAAGCGTAAGATGTACGGTACCCCGTAGATATTCCCGTAATGAATACACGTAATTGGCGAGTCGTCTACCGTATTTCCATAGGATTATGCGAGTGAGAGACAATTGTTTGGTACAATGAACACAGAACCATAGAGAAGAGAGGATAGCAAACACAAAGGAGATTTTTTTTGTTTCGAGCTAGGAATGAATTAACCATTATTTGATTCCATTCGAACAATTGAGCTAATTATATTAGCAGATCAATTTAAAATGTAAAAAAAAAAACACTATTTTTTGTGTTTGGCTCTCTGTCTTGAACAATATGTACATTGTACTTGGACTAGCAGCAGAACTGCGGCATTCCCTAATTGTAAGAGCATAATCTTACAATTAGCTGCGCAAATATATTCACTATTCACGATTCTCCGAACAGCATTCGATAGTGCGTGTGAATGACGGTCTCGCAGTATCGCTTCTTCTCCCAGTTGTCTTTTGCGAGCGGCGACAGCTTGACCGCGTGCAGCATGCCAATGTTCGCGTTGTATTCGGAGTGCCAGACTTGTCGTTGATACCGCCAGAGGTAGACAAGCTTCTCCGGGTGGCTGGAAGCAAAAGACTTGTACTGTCTAGTGCAGATGGAAAAGGGAATGAGTGCGGATAACAATCCATTATTTTTATTCTTGAATTCATTATTTTTGCTCCGGTCCGGAAATATCTACATATTCCACTATTGTTATTTTACGTAACTGTTTGTGTAAGCATACAAATGAAGTAACTATTTCTGTGAAACGTTGTGATGGACTAAGGCGCTGCTCATCCTCTAGATACACATAACTGGACCAGCAGAATATGTCGCATAGTTTCTAACATTCCTGTTCTTCTGAATATCTGTTTTTTCTAAACATTCAAAGCATGTAACCATTTCGGCGTATTGTTAGGCTGTAAATTGACGATTGAAATGGACTAATTGCAAGAAATGATCCTTTGATGTTTTCGCAATACTATGAAGACTTTTTCTAACAATAAGTCTATCAATTTAAAAAAAAATCCAACCAATACACAGTCCCTGTGCAAATTGTACGTGTGTGTGTGCTGGTTAGCTCACTTTTCGTAAATATTATTTTGACACGTGGCGATGACTTTTCAATATTTGTGAGCAGCACGCGGTGGCGCCCGCGTAGGTGGATCGCAGCACACTTTTTGTGTCCACCGGAGATCAGACGAGGCTGGAAAGGGAATGATGGAACGTACTATCGCGTTGGCACGGTGAGCTGGAACTTGGCGAACGCAATCTCGTGGAAGACGCGAGCCTCGAAGAGGATCTGGAAAACGAGGGGTACATAGCTTTAAAGGAGGCCGGAAACTGCCACTTCATTCGCAAAGAATGTGTTCATAACGAATGTTTTATGGACCCGCCACTTTTGTGTTTAGGGAATACACATAAGCAAATTCCTCGGTGAGCTGACGGTTTCTGGCCTCCTTTAAGAGTACCATGCTTACGCTAAACGTCAGTTTACAGAGAAATTTGCTTTTGTTCATACCCTGAACACAAAATTGGCGGGTCAATAAAACACCCATTATGAACACATTCTGTGCGAATGCAATGACGGTTTCCGGCTTCTTTTAACTACAACATACTGCTTCTGCCGGTCTACAGTACCTAATTTTGCATATGATAATATCGTTCTCCTTATGTAACATATCATACCTACCAATTGGATGTTTTGTGAGCATCGAAAGTCTAAACAACAGCCGTAGTCATCAGAGATGACAAATTTGTATGCCCTGTTTATCTACGTTGCACAGCAAACATAAGACTGTGCGGGCATAGCAAACTGCTATCTTTGGTTCTTTTTTCGATCTGGTCAGGTATTAGTTTGCTCTGGTTATTGGTTGCTGAAAGTCATGCAACGCTGACAGCATTCGCAGGTGCTCTCCTCCTATTTCTATTCAGTTTTTGCTTGGCATGCTGTTTCGAGTTCTATGCTACTACTTGGACGTGATCTTTAGCCGTTGATTTCGTATTATGGTAATTGAAACAGTACTAGTGGAATATCTTACTCGGTTCCATACAAATGTCCGACTGTCACCATATTACACGTGATCCATCTTGTATATTCAAATTTGCTGTTTTCATACTTTTCGCAGTTCATAATTGCTTCAGAAGCTTGGAAAACTGCATCGGATAGCGCGAGCCTGGGATTACTTTAGCAAAGTGGAAGATATATGTAGCGACAGTTGGATATTTGTACAGAACGGAGTTAGTATTCCAATAGTAATGATAACGTACGTCCATGAGAGCTGTGTAGTACGAAAGATTAGTGGTGGGGACGTAGACGAAGTCACTGGTGGAGCAACCGTCCGGATTCACTAGCTGCTTTCGCCAATCGGTATCGTTGAAGAAGTAGCCGATACTTCTCGGATAGTCGTTGTCGAGCAGCTGAATGTACAATTGTTAACTTTTTAAAGGAGGCCAGAAACCATCATCATTGCCAAAAAAATTGTTCACAACGCGTTTTTTATGGACCCGCTACTTTTGCGTTCAGGGAAGACACATACGCAAATTCCTCTGTAAACTGACGGTTTCCGGCTCCCTTTAAAAAGTCTACATAATTTACCTAGTTTGAAATACGTAATGCAAATCTTGTACATCTAACCATTAAACTTTTGGTCACTAATTTTTTTTGATTGGGAAAACTATGTATACGTACTCTGTTACGTTAAAAGTAAACGTTAAAACGTACCCCCTTTTGGTATTGTTTGATCATTGCCTGCACTCGTTCGTCATCGCCGTATTTCTCAGTAATCAGCTCGTATGCCTGAAGAAATTAAGAATTATTCAATAAAAAACACGTTTTATGCAATGCGGAATTCATGAGTACTGTAAAACAAAAGTGGTGTTGAAATGATTCCTTTTTTCATTATGTTTCATATACGTATTGAAACTTCAATTTCAGCCACTAATTGTAAGTATGGACTACGCCAAAGAAATTGAGACTGTACAAATACTTCCACCGTCAATTCAAGCATGTAATGATTAAAAAAACATAACAATAAGATTAGAATATGCAGCAACAATCGGATAGTTGTGCAGAACAGAGCTATGTAAGTTTTCCGGTACTATACAACGTTTCATGTTCACCGGCCTACTGTACCTCACTTGCATACAAACACAAAGGAATTTGGAGAGTGAACAAGGGAATGTGCAAATTTTAAACCGGCGATTTATAAACGCTTCAAAATGCTGTGCGAACCCTGGAAATGGCCGCCTGGCCAACGTCCAGATCCCAGATGACGTCATTCCTCGTCTGGAATTCCGCCGTGTTCACCCGGTCATAGTCGATCTCGCCGAACCAATGATTGAAGATGACGTCATCCGAGATCATGTAGTAGCCTGGAAGTGTCACATGATCTTAATTAGCAAAAAAAACATGGAAATATGAGAGCAGCTGGTTCCGTGTCGTAGGTTTTTTTGTAACATGCTTGGGCATCATGCGGAAATCTACTAAAGAAATTTAAGCTTTCTTGGAATTCATAAAATTGGAGAAAATCTAAACCGGCGGTTGTGCAATGTTGTGGAATAGCCTGCCTTTGATGTTCTGGAGTCCCATTTCGGCAACTTTGTTGAGACAGTAGAAACCGCTGTAGCCTTCGGCCATTTCAAGAGTTGAAAGCCGAACATAGTTGAAATTCTTTTGCTGTGGCAAAAAGCGTCCTGAAGTGGAATGTTATATGCTCGATTTGTCGAGTTTGCAAAACGATTGTATAAGGCTCTGTTGCTGAATATATTTTGTATGCTAAAAGTTTGTTTTTTTAAGCTTTTTGTATGACGAAAGCATACATCGACAACAACGTAACGCGGAGGCGCCCCGTTTTGGGATACCTTGGGATAGCGGGCATTGTAAGCACCCCGTTTATGAGCCTAAATTCTCAATAGGCACCCCTTTTCTTACGTTAGAGGGCCATCCCGTTTTTGAAATATATTACACGTTGATGTGTGGATCATAGATAAAAAGGGTTGCATCACACAAAAGTGAAATTTTCTTGGTAAATGGACAAGCAACAAAATTCTAAGTAGTATCAGTGAAAAGCCTATCCCAAGATGCATCTAACGC
>JACMIJ010001342.1:0-12792 GCA_014805365.1 Koerneria luziae
GTGCATTCTATTCTATTAACATATTTCTCTAACAATAAGTGTATTCATTGTGTTATTCTCTATTGGCATTATGTGTAGGTTAGTCTGATATGCTGGTATCTGATTAATAGTTATGTATGTTATTGTCTAGAACTCATAGTGTTGTCGTGGAAGCTCCAACAATAAGATATCATGGTTTCCTCTTAAAGGGGGACAGAAGTCATTGTTTCGGTTTTCATACCTCATAAGACACACAACTTGTCTGTATGATACATAAGAACCACCAGGAGTGTCAACCATTCTTAAGGCGGGTTTGTATCAACTAGGTAGTGTGTTCGAGCTTCCTAGTTGAGCTTTCTAGAAACTGCGCAGTGAAAAGGAGTATGCACATTTTTAGCCTTCTTTTAAAAGTGAGCATACTTCTTTAAGATTGCCGATGTTTGGCTCTCGCCACAATTGTCCAAAGTTTCATCTCAATCAGAACATGTCTTCTTTTCTTCTCTCACTAATTACCAGCAACCATAAATGAACTGCCGGAGCAATCTAAACGCAATCCACATGCGATCCGTATTTCCTCTTCTTTTTAATACTCACAGAAACATAAGCCTCAATATTTGAGTGTTTGAAACACTCATTTTCTGAATGGGATTACGTGATGCTTAATGGTGAAGAAAATAAGTGTTTTAAACACCCAAACGCTATTGAGGGTTATTTGATTCTTATTTTTCTTTGAGTACTCCACTGTATATTCTACGCCTTCATTCGACATTCGGGAAGTTTCGGCCATTCTATGAAAACATTCATTCGTACATACATTCGCGATGTACATAATTTCGAATAGAGGCTTATCTCTATCCAAGTAAGCAGTAATTTTTAGCCGTGTTCTTACAAAGCACAAAACGTTTGGAAGCCAATGAAATTATGAAACATAGTTAATAATTCATTTACTTATTTTATTTATTCCGCAATCAGAAGGGTTCTTCGGCGGGCGTAGTAGTTAATAATTAGAAATATATAATAATAGTGCTACTGTATGTTAGTGAGAAAGAGTTAGCCGATATCGGCCTCTGTTACCCGACCATGTTGCTTCCCGCCTGTCAACAGTACCTCATTTGCATACAATAATAAAAGAGTCGCTCTCTATAACAAAGGAATAAGCATTTTTTGAGACTAGCGGAAGCTTCAGTGTCCCAACATTAATGTTGGCATACCTGACGCCGTTCTGTACAAATAGCTGACTGTATAATCACATCTTATTGTTAGGTTTCTTTCCAGCCACGCAGATTTGCTAAAGTATTTAATTTTTTCGCAATCTTATGCCGTTTTATAAGCCTCTTAACCTGCATGGACTGTCAAAGATTTGAAAGCACTTCCAAAGTTGAATATTTAGCAACAGTATTACCGTTGTGCAGAACGGAGTTAGATATTGCAATAGTACATATTAAAAACGGCTGTCAACCGCAAGCAAAACGTTATGTTTTGAAAAGAGACCAACAATTTTTCGGTAACATAGTGAGAACAACTAATGTTGTTGATTGCGGAGAACTGTTTCGTGGTATCTAACGGGAGCGTTATATAATTAATACAAATGGAAACTCTTACAACGTTTTGTACATGCTGCTTCTACCGGTCTATTACACCTCATTTGCATACAACTCAGAGCAAAATAAGCTTCAAATTTTGAGTGATTCAAACACTCAAACACTATTCAGGCTGATTTCAGGCTTTTTTGAGACTTGAAACGGTTTAACTATAGCGATGTGATACAGAAATTTGAGACCGGCGGAATTTTCACTTCCTTGACGTATTGTTCAAACGAAGCTATTTAGGTGGTGGGAAAACTCCACATACATAGGTTCCGTTTTGTAACAACATGGCTGAAATTAGCGTAATTTTACTGCTAACAATGAGATCTTGGACCGACCAGAATGTTCATGTTGTAATGAGTATTACAAGTGTTCTTTGAGACGTTCACCGAATTTTTGCTTTACTGAAACGCGGCAATTCTGTGAATGCTCTTGCAATAAGGTTTCCGAAATTGAACCCGGGTGCTCTGTTTCCACAGCTGTACACTTTACCAATACACCAACATGTTACTTTTGTAGAACTGACCGCGGTGATCATTGGCGCGCGTCTAGTGTTACATGTCAACCGTCGTCGGAAAGAGGATGTTTTTCGCCCCGGCTTCAATTAGTAGCCGAATTTGACAGACACACGGCTATTTTTTGCCTTGGCGCGAAAACAACGGAGGCCTTGCGTATTCCTTGATATTACTTTGTTTATAAAATGTTTATTTGTTTTTGTTAATATTACTTGTAACAGTGCTTGTAACATTGTAAACATTGTAACAGCCAGACATATTACTGACTTGTGACTAACGTACAGGATGTCGATAATTGTGTGCTGAAAGCACTTCAGGAGGTCCACATTTTCATAGAAGCATTTCACAGAATGTTCAAATAATTGTGTTTGCTCAGAGTGTGGACATTATATGGTTACAGTATGTTGCTTCCGTCGAACTACAGTACTTGATTCCTGCAGCCCCTACGCCGGTTTTTCAGATGGGCTCAATTCTGAAAATGGGCAAGTTTTCGTATGCCGTTAACTTGCCCAGACGCACAATGGTGGTCTGAAAATGAGTCAGTTATTGACATATGAAAACTTGCCCATTTTCAGGATGGCGCCCATCCGAAGTATCGGAGTAGCAAAGGATCATAGCATGAACACAAGTGAATATGCAAATTTGAGACCGGTGGAAGTTACATTTTCTCTGTATTATGGGTTTTTATGAAACATGTTTTCTAGCTTTTTCTAGCCGCTCAGACTAAACTTTCAAGTAAGTCTAGTCTGAACTGCTATAAATTGCGTAGACCTAGTGGAACGTTTTTTTTGACGTCTCTGAGAAAGTGTTTGCGATGTAATTACGTCTTGTGAGAACTGACGGAGAAGAAGAAGAAGCAACAAACACAAAAATGTGCCAAAACATATTTCACTTTATTGCCACGCGAACACGTTGCTTGTTGTTCTTGAAAAATTCATACATTCTCAGAGAAAAATAAGCTTCAAATTTTGAGTGTTTTAAACACTCAAGCACTTTTCAGGCTTATTTGAGGCTTATTTTTCTCTGAGTTCACTCCCGATATATCAGATCCTACAAATATCCCTACTGTCGCAACTTGTACAACTTTGCTAGCGTATGCAGGTTTTTCGCAGGCGCAGGTTTTTCGCCCTGATGAAATTGAAAAATTTGATGGTGTTGCATTTCAGAATGGAGAAGGATTATAACAATAAGATTTAGAGAAAGTGTAAACTCACTTTTTAAAGTACTATGTCCCCGTTAACCATAGCTTGCCCTGAGGGTGGTTGACACTTCTATAGTTTGTTTAGTGACATAAATGCGAATTGGGTGTTTTATGAGGCTAGAATACACATGGATCGTATGTATCTTCTCTTGTATTTTTGTTTTACACATATCTGAAACATGCCTGTATTGAGCAAGACTGCAGCTGTGTCACCGTATTTGTATCTGCTTGTTGATGAACCAGTTCGTGTACCGAACTCACATTATTGTTGGCATTCCTAACTCCGTTCTTTACAAATGTCCAGCTGTCACTTTATGTTCAATTTTGTGAACGTAATCAAGTTTTTAACCGCCTTACAGGATCACAAGCTCGTGAAACGGCATAGGTTTGCGCAAGATGCGAATACTTTGGCAAATTTGTGTAATTGAAACCTGACAATAAGATTTGACCATACAGTGACAGTCGAATATGAACACGGCATATTGTTTCCGCCGGTCGACAGTACCTAATTTGCATAGGATAACGAAGGCACACTTCTCGCGAAAAAAAATATGCAAATTGCAAACCGGAGGAAGTTCCATTGTTTGCACGTGGCGTGTTAACGTGTACTGAATGAATTAGGTTTTTTGAGTTTTTTCTAAACTGTTTAAGGTTTTTGCAGATTTGATCTACCAGCACCACTCCTCGCATAGTCGACCAGAGCTCCTTGGATGCTGCTGCTGCGGCACTTTCTGGTTGCGATCGCTATTGTGAATCTGATCATCTTTTTGGCTGGTTCGTTTTTTGCAATATTATTTTTTTCAAAATTTGAACCTTGGACACCTCTGAAACGATTGTTATCAAAACATTTGATTCCGTTTGTGAACCAGAGAAACCAACTGTCACATTATTATCCGATGGTGCTTGGAAAGCAGACATATAATATCTACACTGTGACCAATCACAGCTATTTCAACATCCTGTGAACTGTTTCTATGGAAATTTCGATCTCCTAAAGTGTTTTCAATGCAAAATTTTCGACATCCTGTACGTCATTCACAGGCCAGGAATATGTCTGAAAGCACATTTGGAATAGCAATAATGGCCTTAATCAACGTTATCTACTGTTGAACAACACCGTTGTGTGCAATCGTAGAACGTGTGAAACATAGAAGACTTTGTTGCTTTCCTTTAGAACAGCTGCTGACAAACATTTGTGACCAACGTACAGAGGGTCTTATCCAGGTGCTTTTTTTTCTTAGCGGCTCCCGAAAGTTGTGTTATATTGCAGGTCTGGTGGTGGGCATCTTCCGCGAGGATCTCCTCGTGCTCTCGGTCTCGCTCAGTCTCTTCGGACTCGTCGGTATGACCGCCTTTGCGTTATGCTGGATCATCCGACCCGAGGTCCGTTTTTTGTTATTGTTAGAAACTTTTGTTGTCCTACGATTCTCAGAAAGAGAAGTATCGAATGTTGAGCGTTTTTCATGCTCATTTGTGCTGGATCTCTACCTATCTCTACTTTCTACTGTCGTTGTTTAATACAATCTTGTTGTTATGTTTCTCACCAATGACACAAAGTTTCTAACGCATATGAAAGTTTTGCAACCTTACTCCGTTTCACAAGCTTGTAAGCCTGTTGTGAACTGTGAAAAATTTGAATACGCTTACACAATTGAATGCATACTGGCAGTCAGATACTTGTACAGAACGGAGTAAGATATACCAATAGTACTTGGCTCGATAATGCACTATACGTTCTGCAGAACTCTTTGCACGCACGAAAGATCATATAATACATAGAAAAGGAAGTTCGCTGTGCTCAGGTTTCTAAGCTGTAGTTCTTCCCATTACTTCCTATTATAATAAGAGCTAAGGTTTTTGTCTGTCTGTCAGTGATTGCGAGATTATCTCAGTTCGCAGCTAGAGCACCACCACGAACCATATGCAATCAGTCTACATCTGTGTTACGATGCACCATAAAACAAAGCATATTACTGTAGGTATCCTACCGTACTTTATACACCATAATTTGCGTAGTGCGTAGTCTGTAGTACAACATACCTCTAGTTCCTCTAATAAAGACGATCAGCAACCGTCGCAAGCGCAGCGCATGTCAAAGAGCGCACTCTCCTCCTAACAAAAGTACTGTGTCTGAATAGTGCAGTTGCAGCATTCTTTGCACGCACGAAAGATCATACACAGAAAAGCAGTTCATTGTGCTCAGGTTTCCAAGCTGCAGCTCTTCCCGTTCCTCTAATGAGACTAAACGGGCGGTCAGATTGCTGGATTCGCTGAAAATGCTCACGAGCTAATGAGCTCACGAGCTATTTCGGGCTTATTGTAGAAAGAACTTGCCCTTCCCACTTATGTTGCACTCATATACACGCTGTGCATTTCGACAAGCTTGTTTCGCTTTTGACTGCCTGCCATAGACTATGGCCATAGACATATGTAGAACGTATATGGTCTAGTCTATTAGTCTAGTCCCATAGTCTATTCATCTCCTCCGGTAGTCCCAGGCAAAGGTCAAAGTAGGTACTATTGCCATACCTAACTCCGTTCTGTACAAATACCCGGCTATCACTGTTTGCTTCAATCTTATTGTTAGGTTTATTTTCAATTACACACATTTTCTAAAATATTTATTTTTTTAGAAATTTAACAGGGATGATTTAGCTTATGGACTACCCGGTCAAGTACATGAAGCGTCAAAAGAAAGCCACCGTAGAGGAAGGCAAGATCGGCCCGGATAGTACGGAAGCGCTCATGAAGAACATTCGAGGCATTCCGTATCTCATACAGGTAAACGCAGTATGCTGGTCTACAGTATAGGGCTCACGAATTTGTCCGATAAGTTAGCGGCACAAAATTGCTGTGTCTACACAGTTATGCTAAACGTACACAGTGGTACTTCAATATTTCTGTTAACTATGGCCGAAGACATGTATTTGAATTTTGTTATCGGAACAGTTTATTTTCTATTTTCGTGAGTCTAATTCCTAGTTTGCATACGATAAGAAAGGTTTCACTCTCTATAACAAAAAAACACATTTGGCATATTTGGTATAGCTTAGCTTCAAAGGATGAACTATTATGGTAACAGTACACTGGAAATATCTTGCAGAAATTGTAAAAGCCTCAAAAGCTTGCTAATCAGCTATCCAAATGCTCTCGGAAGTGTTGCATTCAGTAGAAAGAGCAGACTGACATATTCATTTCGTTTGGACGGTATTTGAGCACTTGATATGTCCGAGCTCAAACCTAACCGGGAATGACAAATCGGACGGTTCCAATGGAAGGGGTCAACTATGTTTTCTCTGCTACGCGAGCGTAGAACATGCCAGTGGGCGCCTCTCCCCCTCTCGCTCAAATAGACAACGTCACAGCTTGATAGACACTCGAGCTGGTGACATGCCACCAGATTGCTTAAAACGCAACTGATTTATATAACGAACATCAGAATATATATATATTTGTATGACAATCGCAACATTGGGATAGAATGCAGTTCTTATTGTTAGAGCATATTCCATCCGACTAGTTACTATTAGCATTCATAGATTCTGCTATGCCCATGGAAGATGCTCAAATTACTGCAATAATCTAGGATATCTGCTTCATAAAAACTTATTGATAGATTACCAAGAACATTTTGCACATTCTGTACAGTTTAACTTCAAAGGAGGAACTGCATAACGACAACAGTGGACTGGATAACTCTGACAAAAAAATCAAAAACCTCAAAAGCTTGCTGGCCAGCTGTCTAATTGCACTCAGTAGTGTTGTCTTCAGTAGGAAGTACATTTCTCCTGCATCAGCGATATTCATACGCTTGATCTGCCCGAGCTCTACAGTAACCGGGAATGGCAGATCGGACAGTTCCAATGGAAGAGGTCAACAATGTTTTCTCTAGAACGCGAGAGTCGAACATGCCAGTGTGCACTTCTCTCTCTTTCTCTCTCTCGCTCAAATAGACAGTGTCACAGCTTGACAACCATCCCTACTACTCACTTGCCACCAGACTGCTCGTATTACTACTGGTACATATAACGAATATGATAAATATGCACTCCTTGTGGCATTCGCAACATTTGCTTAGAATGCAGTTCTTATTGTTAGCACATACGTCGTTACTGTTCTTATATACTGTGCTTTTGGAAAACGCAAGAAGATGAAACCGTAATCTTAGATATCTGCTTCATCAATTCTTATTGAAAAACTACCAAACACATTTGGAACAGTTCATTTTTCAATTACTTGAAAGAAAGATATTGCTCTAGAAAAAGTTGTAAAACCTCAAAAGCTTGCACACCAGCTGTGTAGGTGCACTCAGGTATGTTGCTCTCAAATGAAAGTGCATTTCAACACCTTCATCTGCTTCAGCGGTATTGATAACCTTGATCTGCCCGAGCTCAAACCTAACCGGGAATAGCAGATCGGACGGTTCCAATGGAAGCGGTCAACCATGTTTCTCTGCTCGCGAGAGTCGAACATGCCAGTGGGCACCTCTGTCTCTCTCTCTATCTCTCTCTCTCTCTCTCTCTCTCCCTCTTTCTCTCTATCTCGCTCAGGCAGACCGTGTTACAGCTTGACAACCATTCAAACTGATAACTTACCACCGAACTGTTTGAAATACTATTGATTCATATAACAGACATGAGAAATATACATTCCTTGTGGCAATCGCAACATTTGGATATATTCTACGGCTGAGCCGCTATAGCCTCATGTTAACATCGGTAACACCTTACCGTAACATACCGTAACTCCATCATTCCATTCCATACATTACAAAAACCTCTTACTGCTCGTATGCAAATTAAACACATTCTACAGGTAATCCCTGTAATCTCACTTTAACACCGGTAACATCTTCCCGTATCCTCTATACGTAACTTTTTACCGTAAAATCTTACTGTAACATTCTACTGTAGCATGCTGCAACACTATCATTCCAGGCCATACAGTACTCGATGGAAGCCTCACAATACCGCGATCTCATGTCCGAGATGGGCGAAGGCATCGTGCGGACCTCGGTTATCCATACGGCGCCCGCCTGTCAGTCCATTCTGGACTCGGAAGAAGAGGGTGACGAAGAAGAGGAACACAACAAGATTGCACTGGCGAATAGCAAATCTGCGACACCAAGGTATACTGTAACTTCGTATACTGTAACTTTTTTGTTGTCTTAATGGGGGCCGGAAGCCGTCAGCTTACCGAGGAATTTGCGTATGTGTATTCCCTGAACACAAAAGTGGCGGGTCAATAAAACATTTATTATGAACGCTTTTTGTACGGATGAAATAACGGCTTTCCCGGCCCCCATTAATAGGGGCCGGAAACCGCCGCAGGCAAAAGCACCGTTCCCTGTTATGCATATTGTTAGTTATTCCCCTCATAGAGGTTGGGGTTCTGCTACACACGCGGTTCTGCTGCTTTGGGTACAACGGGTTTGCAGCTTTTTCAAGGCAAGCACAAACAAAACAATACCATACTCTTTTAGGTACAGTTTTCTTTGGCCAATGAACATTGTAACGGATAGCTTTTCTAGTGTAGGAGACAAAGAAACTGTAGGTTGATGAGCTTGTTTATGCTTTCGTATCACTCTGCGCTTTGCGAACCAATGCTTTATGATATTCATATTTAACTTTCCCAGGCATTCCGCGGAAACCGAGTGGCAACCGTATGGAGAAAGCTGGCGAAATGAGCAATTGCGACTCAGCCTGGAAAATCGCACCAATTCGAATATGTTGGTATGTATGACAAGGAATGACGTAACATGACATAATATGACAATGACAATAACATAATATGACAATGACATGACATGCGCTGTCTCTATTTTGCTCACTAATTGTAAGATGGCAAAATATGTAAACCAGTCCGATAGCAATAAAAACTTACATTTTTTTCGCTTATAGTTAACAACTTTTTATTGAATACGCAAATGAACGTTTTATTGAGATCTGCAAACTACACGTAGCAGCTTTGGACAATTTCACTCCTCTTCCGAGTTTATCAGCCAATTTTTAACATAAACCAATGCAATGATAGTGCCATCAATAGTTTTTATTTATTTATTGTATCATGATAACCGCTCTGCTATTATTTACTACACTAACATGCTCGAGGCACTAACATGCATGATCTACCTATGTTGCCTTGCTTTTTATGCTGTATACTAGGAGCCTGTAATGGTTAGCTTAGACCATCGTATAGAAATTCTTGTTGTTAGTGTGTTACAGATGTTAGTGTTACGGTAACATTGTCGTAGCAAGCATGTCGCCGTATGTTACAGGTGTTCCCGTATGCCGAGTCCAGCCCACAATGCACCTACTCGCCAGACGGAATAGAGCGACAGTTCAAGCTGAAGGGGTACGGTATCTTCCAAGTCACTGTGCCTTTGGCGGCCTGGGTCAAGCAATGCTTGCTACTCCTCTGGTTTCAGTGAACCTTCCAGTGACCTTTTACACTGAAGAACTGTAGAAAATCACTGGAAAGCTCATTGGAAACAGCAAGATTTACTAATGCAGCTGAGAGTTGTGTGTTTGGAGCTTGCAATCAGCATACAATGCATGGCTAACGCTTGAACTAACATTTTCTGCCTGTTATTTCTTCGATCGCAGCAATTAGCTCCATATTAATGCAGAAAATACCAAAGAGTGTAACGTAGAGCACTGCTACCGTAGCAATATCACCACTTCTCATGTGAAAGGAAGATAGAGCTCTTTTCACCTTACCTCTATTTGGACCTTCCCTCGGCCAACTTTCCATAACATCTGTATTATATTGTTAGTCCACAAAAATGTGCAACTTGCAAAGAATTGAACCCACGCCAACTGCTCGATGGTACCGATATTTTCTCTTTTCACTCAAACAATAGTGCTTCTACTACGTCAGCTGAATTGTTTTGGTTTCCTTTTAACAATAAGGACAGCCATCATCGGAATGTCTGGTTCTGTACTGAGATCGCTGACATAGCCTGATAGATACACATAACCAAAAGCTTGTCACAAAATGAACTGTTCGGTGGAGCCTTTTTCCCCACTGTAATCAAACCGTGGAGAATGATAGGTCATTTTTGACCTACCATTCTTTTTTTAAAGAAAATGGTAGGTCATTTCTGTAATGGCTTCCGAACTTGGTGAGACATCGGTGGAGTTTGGTTGGCCCCGAAAATGGTGGATCGCGGTTCCACCGAACATTTAGTTTAGTGAGTTATTGCTTAGTGAGATATCCAAGGTCATCCGAGATACGTTAGCCAAAATAACATTTGTCAGCCACGCATTAGCAAAATACTATTGCTTCTCGCATTTAACATGGCCGTTTGTAACTAACTTGTAATGTGCTTCGATTCTGAATATACTAGTAAGACTGCGGTAACCATAAGGTAAACATTTGTTTCAAATCTACACGTGGCGCGTTCACGAAGAGTTGCTTGTATAATAAACAAAGTTACAGTTACCGTTAGCATAAAATGCTACATCAAGCTGTTTGAGATCAAGGGGCTAAAATGCAGTTGAGGCTTCCAAATTGTACTTTTGCTTGCGAGATAAGATCACTTAGTATTTCTTGTATCCCGTACCCAGGGGGGGGGGGGTAAGAAATGAGGGTAGTGGTAAGCACAGGGATACCACGACTTCAATCTTCCCCAGTGTCCACGCAACACTGTCGGCAGTGTAGCCGAGTCAACTCGGGGCGGTCCACTGGGTACCCTGGCTAAGACTTGTCCTATCCAGACGGGAAGCATCGACCATGCGAATGCGGGAATGGTATAAGGAAAAAAGAAGTATTTTTTTTATTCCTCAACTAAGCCATAGCCTGCAAGACTTAATGCGTTTATGTTACAGTAAGTAATCGGTAACCTTATCGTAACCGTTACCCTTGTTCAGGACGGAGAATGGCCCACGCGAGGTACGGTGCATTGGCATGAGCGTCTCTTTCCTAACGAGATTCACCTCAAGCCTTGGATCGTTCGATTCAAATAATCGTTGAAATCTTTCATTCAAGTTGCAATTTCTAAGAAACTTGTAAAGTTACAATGTTCAAAGTTAAAATTCTTAGTTTCTATTTTCTTTCAAGTGTTTCTCGTATAACAATAACTGGTAGTCTATATAGGCATCAGCTAAAATCGTGCAAGGAGCACTTGTCTTGTTTGAATCAGGAAAGCATAATAACGCAACCTGAAAAGAGCTTGCTAATCCTGACACTTTTGAGTTCCAGCACTTCTTTGTATTTTCGTTCTCGCTCACTATACCGTTCTTCTCCAATTCGCAATTTCATGTTGTCTGAATGTTTCACATATGAACTACCAGGCACAAGAACATGTAACAAGTTTGATTCCTATTCTTTAGTTCTCAAACAAATAGTTCTCAGTCAGGTGGTTCCCGTTCACTCCTTAAGAAACATAACTTCTGATCTCATTTACTGTTCGATCTCTTTCCTCTACAAATACGGGTAATTTCTTGCTGCTATTGTAAACACTTATCTGTGTATTTTTGTATGGTTATTCAAAGTACTTTGTATAAAACTTAATATTTTCTTAACTTTCTATATATTCGTTCACAATTCGACTGTTCGCCGTACCCAACAAAGGTGTCATCCCTCTGGGGCAGACATATTAATGACTTCTAACGTACTATTGGAATATCTGACTCCGTTCCATACAAATATCCGACTATCACCGTATTGTGTGGTAGCTAGCCTGTGTATTCAAATTTTCTACCTCAGTCAATCTCTTAGCATCCCATAGTAGCTTCAGACGCTTGGGAAACAGCACAGAGTTACACAAGCGTTGAAGGCGTTAACCAAAATTGAACATGTAGCGACAGTCGAGTCATTTGTGCAGAACGGAGTCAGATAAGCCAATAATACGTGATGTCGAAAATTGTGTACTGGAAACACTCCAGCAGGTCCAAAGTTCCATAGAAACTTTTTACGGGTTGTTGAAATGACTGTGATTGGTCACAGTATGGTTATTAATTATGTGCTCAGGGGGTCGGAAATTGGTAGTCACATTCTCACAAAAAAACTAATCTGTCCGTGTGAATATTTGGGCAACATACTATTGGCTTACCTGACTCCGTTCTGTACAAATATCCGACTGTCGATTTACAATGGTATCTTATTGTTCGGTCTCTTTCCAATTACCCATATTTGCTAGTGTTCAAATTTGTCACAAACCTATGCCATTTCACGCTTTTGAACTTGTACTGAATTGTGCAAAACTTTAATACGCTTGTAAAATTGAATATATAATAACAGTCGGATATTTGTACAGAACGGAGTCAGATATTCCAATAGCAAAACAGTGCACAAACAAAACCTAAAATGCCGAACAACGTGATCGCTCTCTCAGAATCTTACAATTAGTATAAACTGTAAGTACACAGAACAAGTAATGCAGTTCGAACAGAACAATAAGAGTATGAGTACGACTAGCAATAAGCTGCGATCTCTCACTCTCACTCTCACTCTCACTCTCACTCTCACTCTCACTCTCACTCTCACTCTCACTCTCACTCTCACTCTC
>JACMIJ010001343.1:0-12791 GCA_014805365.1 Koerneria luziae
GATCCTAAGATGACTTAGCCGGCGCATGACGACGGCTTATAAGCATTTGGATGGTAGACTTCAGTGGAGTTGATAAACATTCGAGTTGATTACTGAGCGAACACGTGTGCTAGAGTGATGAGGAACCGGTGAAGGTAGCGCCATCCTGATGCCCACTTGCCAATTAGCTTTTCTATTTTGGTTATTGCCATATTGCAATATGCTTGTTTGGTATGTATTGTGATTCGTTTGCAGTCTAAGTTAATAACAAGTAGTTGTGTAGATCTGCTGCTTTGTGTTTCAGTGACCTAATAAATGCAGTTATGTAATACTTGCATATTATTAGCGGCTGTTTTTCGTTCTCCAAATGCGTGTAAACAAAACACTGATAACGGAACCCGAATTGCGCACCAACGATGTTTCTGTCCTAATTGTAAGAACAACGTTATATATGTGTTCTTTTCATTTCTATTGATTTTCTTTCAATAACATAACAAACTACACTCTAGTTGAAAATTATACTTGTACATTACACCATGATCCGTTTCTTATTTCCTTCTAAATGTGCAAGTGCAGCAGACTAGACTCTCTACCGTAACCTCGCCACTTTTTTCAGGTCGAAGTTCCGCATGCATTCCTGACACTTCGTGCCTGTTAACGACCTCCTTTGACGTAAGCACATATTTATGCGTAATAAACATTATATGGTTATATTAACCCGGCACTGATATACATAGACATGGGCAGAGGGTTAAAGTCTATGCTGAGATCAGGGAAGAAACTGTTCTACGGGAGGAGCTGACACGATACCGATCAAGTACACTTTGTATTACAAGGGGAATTGGTGCTTTAAAGATGGTGATAAGTGATTATCAAAAGATTGTGGCTGCGATTCGTAAGTCATGTTTACGCTGCAAGCGATGCAGCAAAATGGTAGTGTTTACTCTTGTACTGTAAAACTGTACTGTTCTGGTTATTACTCTTTCTTGTACACTATAGTTGCCTGGCTTATTGTTAGGTTTGCTCTAAGCGTTGAAGCGTATGGATTGGACTTAGGCTTAAGCCTAAGTTTATTCCAGTGTTGTTGTGTTCAGTGTTCCTAAACTTCAGCTACGAGCACAGCACGAGAAAGAACAAAAACCGCGTAAAGGTACTGGGTACGTTGACGCACGGGTGCTTTTTGGGTACTTCTTCATGCTTGTTGGTAGTATCTTGAGGGAATTCGAGGAATGTCCAGTGTCTTTGGACTTGAGTCCAGTGTGATTTCAGATTCCAATTTTGCGATTACCTGATATTTGGTCGAGAAACGTCACGTTGTGTTCGCTATCGTCTTTTCTACAGTGCAATAATCGGCGGTCGCGGAAAGCTGCTTATGATGATCAGCCAAGAAAAGGTGGTGGTTTGACAGAACACAGAAATGAAAGACACAAAGAAATTAAAGGAGGCCAGAAACCGTTGTTTTGTGCTAGCAGAAATGCGTGTATAAGAGGCCAGCAACTTCTGTGAGGGGGGGGACTATATAAGGAAATGGTGTTTTATGCCTCCAACAGTTCACGGTTTCCGGCTCCCTTTAAGAACACCCATCGAATAAGCGAGAAAACAGCACCATTGCTTACAAGTGCAGGGTATTCTCACAAATATGACATGTTCGGTGGAGCTGCGAGAAACCATTTTTACTCACGGTGATCTCTCAACGTATACTATGGTGTGCCGTTTTCATAATGATTTCCACTATTATGAAAATTGAAGTTAATGGGAGTTTGGTTGGTTCAAAGTGGAAATGGTGGATCACGGCTTCACCAAGCAATTCATTTCGCGAGTAAGACACCTACTATACTTCGTTCGCTACATCATGCCTAACAATAAAAGTCTTGCTAAATCGACTACATACATTCACGATTGCCTTATTGTTAGTATTCATGGTATTCATCAGCAATCCTCCACTGATAGTTGAGCAAATAATATTCACGATGATCCCGATATTCGTTAGTCGTACACGATATCGATGAGCGCCTCCCGCGTGTCGCCCGCGCCGAGATGCGTCATCTTCGTCAGCTGACAGTCAGGGAGACAGAAACGACCGACACCGCAGAGGGGGGTACGGTCACACCATCTGGAAGGACGGGGTAACGTTGGTTTCCCTGACAGGGTGTAATATGGTGCTAATTGTAAGAAAACTGGTAAACGAACCCTTAATGCCTTTAAATTTTGTTGATCAAAAGATTTTTGGTCTTACAATTAGTTTTATTGTAATTTTGTTTCTTCCTGTTAGTAGTGGATCTGTTGAGCGGCTCAGGAACATCAAAAAATTTACAATTACATAATACAATACAAGTGATATGTACTAGTTTGGGAATGCATAGTAACCAACTTTTTCTCACAGCAGACGAAACGTGAGCCGCAATCCTTGTCGGTTGAGCACTCATCTTTCATGTAGCCTGAAATGATGATAAAGGGATATCGGAAAGAAGCAACATGAAAGACATATATTACACGAATTGTGCCGTTCAATTGTCTTTTTTTTTAATTTCATAACTACTAGGAGGACACAATCGCAGTTTCACAAAAAGTGATCGGTTGTGTGAATGCCGGGGCAGTTTCAGACTTACAATTAGACATGCCCCAGAATGTTCAGGCCCTTTCAGGACTCCCCGTAGGTGAAATGCCTAGACACGAGAGAACTTTGTTTATTGCTTTAGGATGACAAGTTACAATTGCTGTGTAAGTTGTAAGCTACCTGCATTCCAAGTACCACATTTATTTTTCATGTTTACCTTACATATCACTATTTAACACTCGTTTACTCTCGTTATTACATGGGCTTATTTTTTGGAAGGAAGTGCTATAATATCTTCCAGTGCCAAACACAAAAAAGACTGTGTCAGCGGCGGTCATAAGACCCTTCAAAACATGTGACCGGGCGAAAAATACTAATCACAGTTCTCTGGGTCTCCGTGCACAATTCAATGGGGCGTCTTCGAAAGACCAATGGGTCCACCATGACACTCGAATCACGTCAAGAATGACATTGGCGCACGTTGTAACTGTCGCTACTTACGGTCACAAATTGCGCAACTTAACGCTATGTCACTTTATGGCGTAAGTTCATTTCATTCATTTCGTGTAAAATGTCAATCAACACATATCTTCCAGCAGTTCGTGCAATAAGGCACAAACGTATGTATTGCCGATAATAATAAATAATTATGCTACTAATTGTAAGATATAATTAGTGACTTCGGAAGATGATGAATGCACAAAAAATGTCATCCCATTGCAATTGACAGCTGGTAATGACAGTTTCGTGAAAAGTAATCTTTCTGGCAAAATAGTTGACACTCTGGTCTCAAATGCTCTACAGCGTCCCGGTACCCTAGGAATCGCCCCACAAGGTATGAGGGAATACTTTTGGAATACCTTACTTTACTTTACTTTACTTTACTTTACCAAGATATGTATCATAATATTAAGAAATGTGTCTTATATTCGAGTTCGAGATGTTCAAGTATCACTGAACATTGATTTCAAGAAGGTGAGGAGACTCTGATTAGGGGGTCGCATGAGCAGAGCTGACCAGGGACACGTTCTAGCAGAGTTGAAAGAGAAGTTCAGACCAAACAAGACTGTTGCCTATGTATTTTTCCCTGTCATGCAAAAATGTTTGAGGGGTTTCGACAAAATGATATATGGATTTCAGAACCCGCAATTCGTTCTTATTGTTAGGAATACTTCTACCGTTCCAGTAGGAAGTACAAAACAATCTCTGTCAACAAAATATGAAATGTGTCAAGCATACCACGGATATATTTTTTTTATAAATTGTATTTTTGTAATCACCAATAGATTTGAACAATGATTCTACATTATTTAAAATAAAGTAGTAATTTACTTTTCGCACTCTTCATCTCCACTCTGACCGGTCGATGACGAATGTTCTCCCGTGTGTATTCGTACAACAGGCGGTCGTCCTTCTCTTGAAGAGGGCTTCTGAACCATTTTTCTGCATTACTAATGTTATTTAGTAAAGTAAAGTAAAGTAAAGTTCTCCCGAATCAAGGCCTATTCGCCTGCGGGGGGATGTTATTTAGTATGTAATGGTTATTTTTGAACATAACTTATTGTTAGAAGGATAGAACGGTTAGATATAAGTACACATCTTGATTTTGGTCTTGTTATTCTAATCGCTTGCCACGTGCTATGATCATTGTAAGAATATTCGGGAAAGTCATTCATATTAGTGACCTCTATAATACCTCACCTTTTCATTACGATATTGTTGCTTTATTGCGACGGCTGCTTTGCAAATTTTTGACACTAACAATAAGCAAATTGTTTTGATTAACAACGAAAGGAGGCTGGGCGGCAGCAATAATTTGTCAAAAGAAAAGTAAGCGTACCTCGTGACATCGGTCCTTCTGCCACTCGTAGACGGTGAGTTGTCCACCAACTCCCTCCCGTCATCCATGGCCCTCCACCTCCCTCCCTCATGTCGAGGTGGATCCCTCGTCGACGAGTCCCGTGAGGAAAAGTCACGAGTCGTGAGGGCGTTGAAATCCCTCGCCTGGATGTCACCGCTGACCACGGGTTCCGCGGTGGTCCTGGACGGAATCTCACGATCCGCGGTTGGTGGAGCATCAAACAGTGGCGATGAGGTGATGTGCTTGGACTCGCTTAGACTGAAAGCAAAAACACGGTTACAGTGTAAAAGTAAAGTCCTCCTGATTCAAGACCTCATAGCCCGCGGGGCGGCAACCGAGGGAGCCGGGCCGCTGGGGCATTTAAGTTCGGGGTGCCCACCTTTTCGCCGGAAAAGGGGTTTACATTTCGTGAAACGATCACTACCAATTACCAACCCCGGAGGGACAACGTCTTGGTTGGGTAGGGACATAATCACCGGGGGTCGAACCCGGGTCTCATGAATGATGTAGGGCGCTCCGCACCTGGTTACAGTGTATTTGTACTTATTACATATGTTTTTGAAAAACTACATACAACGAGCACACATACACAGTAACCGCTGGTTTGCTGCTTTGCATCAGCCACAAATGTGAAGTGTAGGGAAAAAAAATAACTCATGTGGCAAACATTTCTTTATGAAGGAGTAACCTCATTTTATGAATACTAACAGTAAGCCCTAACAAAGCAAAAAAGCTTGTTTACGCCTTCGTTAAATGCAACAAAACAAAAAGTGCTTACAATTAGTTGGCAGTTCTTAGGTATTACTGTATTGTCCGGTATTGTTATACGTAAGTAAAGTGAAGTGATAGCTCACCGGTTCTGCGCTTCCTCCTTCTTTTGTTCCTCGAGATCGTGTGCGGCGTTCAGCCGTGCGATGGACTCCCGAAGGAGATCGTCGACGGATCTCGTCTTCAACTCCTCTTCCAAGTTCTCGTTCAATTTCGACGGAAACGAAGTTTGCGTTTTCCTAGAAATCAAGCAAACTTTTCTCTGTGTAGGTTGATGAAACATGTTAGTTAGTTTGATAATGTACTGTTGCATAAAATGAGGAAAGCATAGAGCCAATATCTACATCTGCTTGCATTCGTTATTAATGCCATAGTGAAACACATTACATACGGTATGAGTCTGATACAATCTTGATGTTAGCCAAACTCCAATGCAATGATGGAATGTACTGGAAATGTCCACCTGTCTCTTGTTTAGAAAAGAAAATTTTGTTAAAGACAATGTATGGAGATGAGGTAGTTACATTAAAACAATATAATGCGAAACAGAAGCCAAATAAATAACCAACTGTAGATAACATCGACATAAAATATGTAACATCGACACTCAATGAAAATGATATACATAGCTGTCCCTTACCGAAATTTGGGGTTTTCCACATACACTGTTTTTCTATTACTACCGACGGTTTTGAAGCTCCTTTTAAGGAGGCCGAAAACTGTCAGTTCACCTAGGAATTAGCTTATGTGTTTTCCCTGAACACAAAAGTGGCGAGTCCACAAGACACTTGTTTTGAACACATTTCTTACGAATGAAATGACGATTTCCGGCCTACTTCAAGTCTTTGCAATATGAGGAAACGTACGAATCCAGCAGCACTCGGGAGATTGGCGACGATGTGAAGGGCAGATCCAATTCACTCAACTCCTCCCGGGAAGGCGGACGGAGGGTCGGCACGTGTGCTTGACGGAACTCCCTGGAAACCGGAAACTTTATGTACAAAAAGCAGAACGCATCATTACTGTATATGACAGTATCACCAAGTCCAACAGGAACAAAGCAATGTAATGCTTACGTTAATAACTATCAGTTTGTCATTATCATCGCACGCAAGATGTCACAAACTCTACGTTATGATACCAAAGTCGTCATACGGGTTCACCAACCACAGGTTTCCTTATGATCGCCGGTCTAATGTACCTTATTTGCATACAAACACAGAGGAGTTCGAAGAATGAACAAAGAATATGCAAGTTTTTAACCGGCGATCTAAGAATAGCTTCAAAACGCGGTTCAAAAACCATATTAAGGTCTTGCTGTTAGTACCTGGTTGCCTTCTCGGTTGGTCGGAATACGGTAGCCGGTGCGAGATCCAGTGAGTGTCGATCTCGTGTCTCGTCGCGAATCTCTTCTCCGGAATGGGATACGGTGTTCCGACGAATGGTTGGGGGGATACTGCAAAATATATTTTAGAAAATACCGGGTCAGTAAATGTTGAACAGAACGATGAAAAATTGAGAAGAAAGTTGAGAGTTGACTAAAGCTTGGGATGATATACACTAATGCTACAGTACACGATAGCATCATTTCGATATCCATAACACAGTCTACTTAAAGTTACAAGAGTTTTGCCATTGAATATTATTGTTAGGAAACACAAATATCAAGAATATGATTTTTTTAAAGTAAGCTTGAACGTAGTGTGCTAATATAATAATTATAAGACGTGTAGCGGTTTTTGGATGTTAGCGAATAAACATTACAGCATACAACCACCGCATGTATGTTTTTTTGTTAGCCCTTTTGCATAAAGGCCGTGCTTGACACACAAGCGGTGTCCGTGTCCTCACCGGGCAGGAATCAATGCACCGATGCAAAAGGACAGTCCCTCTGGAGTACCCGATTAGTGCCATCATCCGTCAAGAAACACTGTAACTTGTCCGAATGCTATTAAAGTATATATTGTTAGAATGCTCAGCAAGCAAAATAATAGCACTAGAGCATCTACTAACGTTCAAACTGTATAAACAGACCTTGTGGCCGCCACCTTCTCCCTCTGCTTGGCGAGTGCCTTGAGGAACTCCTCCTCGCCCTCCTCCTCTCCCAGTGGAGACGGCGTTCCTCGCGCGGAACTTGGAGTTGAAGCAAAAGTTTGAGATGAAGCTAACGACGATCTCGAGGAGGAAGAAGTGGAAGCTTTTCCCTTTCGAGGCCGAGAGGAACGAGAGGTTGAGGCTTCTTCGACGGCTTCTTCCTCGTCTCCTGCTCCCAACTCTTCGATATCCTCACTGTCCAGTCGGCCCTCTCGGGCCAGACGAGAGGACAACGGAAATTCGATTGGATTCAGCGGTCTGAACAAGCTTATACTCGACGTACATATGAAAGTACCTAACAATAAGTTTGTGTGACGTCCGTTGTTCTTACTTTGTATGAGAAGTTTTGCACAATCACACAATGTTTGCCTGATTTCTGTGAATCAATAATTTTGCGCTCGTATAAATGTCGGTTTTTGGATACATAAGAACGAGCAAGAAAACACGAAACGAATTCTTTTATGGTATAATGAAATTTATACGATTACCACTGTTAATTACTGGGCACAATTCTTAATGTGCCCGGCCTGAAACAAAATACAAACATGCAGTGTCAGCAGTTTGCTTATTAATATATGTTCATCAAACCCATTATATGACACAAGAGAAAAAGTTCAAAAGTAGCTTGGGTATTTATTATAGTAAACATTGTAGGTGCTGGGGTTATACAGGGGCGAGGAGTGGGACGGTATAAAAAATGGCTTATGTTCACTAAAATAGGAAAATATGTTCAGCTAACAAAAACAACACATACGCCGTATCTCTCTCGATTGTTCGAATTCCATCTGCACGAGCTTTCTGTTTCTTGTCCTTTCGCTTCTTGTGCGGTCGATGTGAATTGAAGGTTTGGAACTGAATGTGGAGACACTTATTGTTAGATGACTAATACTTTTTTGCGTTTATTATGGAATTCAAGATGTTCAAACAGCCAGGTTTTGGTAGTCATCGCCGTTAAGAAGCTATCATAAAGACATGCACTATTTCTTGCAAGCAAAAGATGTTGAACTGTCTACAATTCTAGTTGAGGCATGCACCAACAGTATAAAACGTCGTGGCAAGTTCAGCTAGCGCTTACAATTACTATTATTATAGCTTACCCGACTCTGTTCTGTATAAAGGTCGCTGTATAATCAAATCTTATTGTTAGGTTTCTTACCAATACCGCAAATTTTTTGCATCCCTATTCTTTTTTCCAGTTTATGAGCCTAAACTGTCAAAAATTTGAATAAGTTTACAAAACTGACTATCTAGCGACATATTTGTGCAGAACGGAGTAAAGTATTCCAATTTTAGTTGTATCTAGCTGTTGCAATGTCATATAAATGCTACTGGGTAATAGTATTGCCCATAAACATATTCCTAACAATATGCACGTTCCACCCGTTTCCTACCATATCCGGTGGTAACTCGATCTCCTTGGCGAACTTCTGGAGATCCACGGAAGTCGTCGTTGGCGACGTCGGAGTCGTGAACAAAGAGATCGGCAGAGTCACCGAAGAGTCGATCCGAGCCCGTGAAATTGTGCCAACTGGCGGTGGAGAGGCTGAAAATACATTACAAATTTACCTTATTAATTCATGAGAACAAAGAAATAGCCCGCACATCTTGAAAGCGTTGCTAGCGAATTCAACTTGATATGTTCCTTTGTCTGTGCTGATTGACTTAATACAGGTCACTCTGTGATCGCGATATCCAGGTATCGCAAGCGGATAAGGAGCATCTATGTGCGTTTGGCCATAACAATTAGGTTATCCGAGTGTTTTTTGAAGAACAAAGAAAAATAGATTCGAAATTTGTTTGGCAATCAGTGTGAAACTGACCAGGTTGGACAGTCAGTTCGGGTGTTTCGTTGTTGGTCACTTTCTCCTTGTTCATCTCAATCAACGATGGCTCGAATCCGGGTGGTCCATCGGGTGGTTGGGTTGGCAATGGTGCTGAAATAACTGCTAACAGAACGCGGATGGACTTGGGGTAAAACTTTTTCAGTTCATTTTTGATTGCAAACGCAAACTACAGCGCTACTAAAAACAATAAGGTTTAGGTTACACGAAGAGTGATAAACACCTATCGGAGGAAAACCGATACTGAGTCACGAACTGCAATGAAGTATATATTCATTCTCCTGCGGAGGGAGTAGGGATGAGAGACAGTACTTTGTATAATATTATACATTATTGTCTTACTTCTTGTTGTAGACGTCAACCCAGGTGTAGTTGTCTGAGGTGCGGACGGAGTGACGAACGAGACCATCTCGGGAGTGACAATCTCCTCCACCGAGGAGATGAAGCGAGATCGAGCTCTGAATCACACTCATAACCATGAGCATGAGTTCCATTTCATATAGGTACTATCAGGAAACAGAGCTTATTACTGTTATTGTAGAGCGTATTATAGTAGAGCTTATTATTGTAGTGGAGGCTGACAGTAAACAGTTTTGAGCAGCTAATGCGTCCATTTTGGTATCAATCGCACACATACGTTTATTCGCTTTGATGTGCACTACTACTTCTGGAACAGTTACAAATATTATAGTTGAAGGTTTTTTTCGGTTATTATCCTAATTGTTAGTTATGTAGACTTTTTCTAACAATAAGTACCACGCTCTCATACAGACTGAAATAAGCCCATGCTGCTGGTATTCACGATCTGCGTGCAACGCAAAAGTAGCTTTGCTTGCTAACTGTGAGTATTTTTCAAATAAAAAATGTTGTTAGTAGCGAATTTTCAACTTTTTGTGTGTTGTATTTCATCGTGTTCATAAAAATTCAATAATGCTCCTGTTCCTTCTATCACGATACAAATAGCAAATGGCCACAATAACAAGCGTGTTAATCTTAAGACATGATAACTTATGACCACACTTCTATGGTTTGCTGGCACTTCCCAGCGATAACGTTTGCTCCTTCTGCATCCTATCAATAACATTGCTCTCACCACCATGCCTTTTTGGCAGTTATATGTAAACCCTTACTTAAATATTAGTATTTATCATAACCTGTGTCATTTGTTAATTGAACATTTGCTAGTTTTCGGGTGTTTGTCGATGTTCCGGTGCAAGGGCGCAATGGGCGGACCAAACTACACTTCGCATCTCTTTCTCAATCACAAGACTCACAAACTGACAATTCGCTCTTCTATAAAGACTCTGTCCTTTAGAATTCAGGCAATCTTATTGGTTCTTCTGCTAACGAAACTTCGCGATGTCCACGAAATTACCCGGTGAGACAGGTTGGTGTTGTTGTCCATGTGCACCTTATTGTTAGTCCATTGTCCTCATATGCAGGCAGCTACCCATTGGGCTTCCCGGTGGGCAACAGGGAACTCATTATCAGAGAAAGAGGGGGTTTCAGGGGTATTATATTTGTTGTAAATTATTTTCTGCATTGTATGATCTTTGTTGTAAATTTTTGTTTTCTTTTTATGTCCTGGCAATCAGATTCGTTATCCAGAACTTACATTTAGTCAGGATTGCTTTAAAAAAACTGAAGAAAGATCATCTCAGATCAATCAATAATCTCATTCTGACAATAGTACTTTAGTTGTACTCGTAACCGGTGCCTCCGGTTTCCTTGGCTCACATGTGGTTCGTCTCCTGCTACGAGAAGGCTATCGTGTACGGGGAACAGTCAGAAGTCTCAAGAACGCCCAGAAGGTACTATTGGCATATCTGACTCCGTTCTGTACAAATGTCCGACTGTCGCTACACATTCCATTTTGTAAACGTATTTACATTTCTTACAGTTCATTGTTGGTTCACAAATTTGTAAAACGACATACAGTTGTGAAAAAATGAAATACTCCATCAAATTTGGGTAATTTGAAAGAAACCTAACAATAAGAGATGCTTACACAACGACAGTCGGATATTTGTACAGAACGGAGTAAAGTATGCCAATAGTAGACAACTTGGTAACATTGGTATAATATTTACTTGTAGCTGTCAACAGTAAGTAATATATCTCATATGATAATAAAAAAACGACGACTTAGCAAGAATTTGCCCCATTTGTATAATATAATAGCTATTAACAGTAAGTAATATAATGTAACCATAAAAAACTTCAAAACTTCATTGGTCGAATACTTGTAGCTGTCAACAGTAAACAACCTTACAATTAGTGTGCGCGTTGCCGTAATGCAAGGCAAAAGCATCAATAGCGCCATTCGGATTATTTTTAAATTAAAAGTGTGAGTAAACGCTTGAAACCATATTCATGCTGTTAGGATCATACACTGATGTTTTGCGATCACTCACAATCATAAAATGCAATGTTTGCTAGTCTTATCGTGTTGTTTTGAAAAGACAAAAGATCGTTGACACTTTTGCGAATTGAAAGCTTCGATCAAGTTGCGAGGATTTACAAGATCAAAACCGCTTAGCTATTGAAAGTGTTACTGATTGCTTGTTTTGTAGTAATTGCATGTTATGAGAATATTTGTTTAGGTTGATCCGATCCGCCAGTTGAATGTTGACAATCGTCTCGAACTCGTCGAGGCCGATCTCCTCGTCGAACGAGGATGGAAAGAGTACGTAGTACTATTGGCATACCTTATTGCGTTTTGTACAAATATCCGACTGTTATTGTATGATCAAAGCTTATTGTTAGGTTTGTCTATCAATTTTACCAAAGTATTCAAATTTTTCGCAAACTTAGATCGTTTCATAAGTTTATGAACCGTGTTGTACTGTGAAAAACTTGAATACGCTTACAAGATCAAATATGTAACGACAATGTGTACAAAACGGTGTCAGATAAGCCAATAATAATCCAAATTGTGTTGAAACTGTTAAACACTCTTAAATTTGCATTCTTTATAACGAGCTGTTAGCATATGCAAATTAGGTACTGTAGAGTAGCGGAAGTAGCATGTTGTGAATCTTATTGTCTACGCTCTCATACTTTGTGACTACTTATAATTTGACTTTTGATTATTTGTTGAAATAATTCGCATAGTGAAATATGTGGAATTGAAAGTCAGCAGGTTGGTTTTACTTTCAAATAGCATATTCAATGTTTTACTCCATAACAACAAGCCAAGTTATTGCTTCTCTCGTGTTACCTCATTGCCAGTGCAACTCACACCAAACAATCGTTCCTCATAGTAACTCACAGATCGCTGTACAAAGCAAGAATTTCTGAACTTTGTCTTCCATTGTTTTCCGTCCACTATCCCATGACAAGGACAGCCTAGACTCTAGGCAATAACGAGCGTGAGCCATCATTACTCATGAGAGTGCCAGAGAAAACACGATTGCCTAACAAACTAACAAACGTATTTCGGGGTATCTTTGAACATCACATGCAAAAGACAGAATGTCAATGATTCCTGCAAACAAAAGTTCCCCACATTCATAAAAGAAGCTTCACTTGCACTAACAACAACAAGAATATACTTTGATTGTTAATAATGCTAATATAGAATAAAATAATAAGTAAATAACTATACAAAGCTTATTTTTTACCTTACAATAAGATTTTAAGAACCACAGTTCTTTAGAGTTGTCGAGGGTTGCGACTACGTGCAACACGT
>JACMIJ010001344.1:0-12790 GCA_014805365.1 Koerneria luziae
GGTGGTGCCCAACACCCCCCACCCCCGCTCACCACCTTCACCATCATCACCCCTCCGTTCCCCTTCCCGTACGTTAACCCATTTTCGCGTGGATGGGTGCTGACAATGTGAATACCAGTATAATAAGAAAGATTGAGAGAAGCGACCAGAACGTGTGTGAAAGCAGAATGTACGCTAATGGCTATATGTATGGGCAAGCAAGGATATGCAGGGACACACAAGGAGTAGTCGAAAGAGTTATTATCACTAACAATAAGATTCTGTAAAAGCATCTCCATTACAGTGATACTGTAATGACGATGCAAACAAACAATATTTTGCTACATCACTGCATATGTAAATGTGATCCAACAAGTTCGACAGACCTGAGAGTCGAGGAGTAGCCAGTAAGTACTTCAGCCAAACTACAGTAATGACACTAGCAACAAGTATGCCACGAGCATGTGAAGCTGAAGCAGAACCAACAATTACGTGTGTATCAACTGGGCATACGAGTAATGAGAGGGAGCCCCGAGCAACCAATATCGGCCAGCAGCACGCGTGGAAAAAAAAGTGACCGGCACTGAACAGGAAGTAGCATGTGCTGTACGGGAAAAAGAAGACAG
Source organism: Koerneria luziae (assembly GCA_014805365.1). Classification (NCBI taxonomy): domain Eukaryota; kingdom Metazoa; phylum Nematoda; class Chromadorea; order Rhabditida; family Neodiplogasteridae; genus Koerneria; species Koerneria luziae. Next base: position 606 of record JACMIJ010001344.1, read on the forward strand.
TGATAATTCCGGATGTAATTGTTTGTGTCCAAATATCGCATTACGCACAACCGATCGTTGTTCGTACAGCAGTAATCTGTCCTTATATGTGCAGGTTGCCCGGTTCAAATCCCACACACGCGCTGCTTGAGATTGGAAGCAACGCGCAGCGTGCGGAACGAAATATTCTTTACCTGCCAAGTATCAGACTACAAGACAATGCGAAATATACACTACATGGAAACAATAGCTTGACATTCTAAGTCCTTTTTTGAGGTTGTTAAGTTGTACTGGTATGCTTCAAAATGTTCGGCGACACAGTATTATTTGCAGTCAAAAGTGCACCTACATTGAACTGTTGCTGGCGTCATGCCAAGTTTAAAGCATGTCCTCATTGCTCATCGTAATACCTGTTTAGTGAAGAATCTACGCTTTTCGAGCAACCATGTTCCTGTTTTCAGAAGGATTGAGAGGTACTGTGGTGTTGTGGTACGAGCTTCATCGCCATGGTTCTCTCTCTTTCTCCGGACATGGAAGCCGTTTAACAGTGATGGATTTGGTGAGGATAGAATTCACCGGCTTCAATTTGCCCCGAATCTTGATGTCACTACAGGAACTTCTTGTTCTTACTTCTTACTCATCTACTTTCTTTGGATCATTATTTCTTCCCCTTTTACTTTTTACGTATTATTCTTACTTTACGTCTTTAAAGAGGGTCTTCGAGGCAAAAAAGGCAATTTCCTTATCTACTTGCCCCGCTCACAGAAGTTGTGGGTCTGTCATACATACATTTCTGCCACAATGAAATAACGGTTTCGCCTGTCCTGTAAGCTGTATTTTGCAGTGTATGAGCGAGAAGTTCTCGTTGGTCGACATTAGCGATTGTCGGCCGAAGAACGCATTCGAGGAGGAGTTTCTCGTGCACTGGGAGGTCTGCTCCGGGCGGCCGCCCGAGTGGCTGGACATACTCGCCATCTACGCGCTCGCTAGCAACGAGATAACGGAGATCGGCGAGTTCATCTCGCACATCCACTGGGCGGTCAAGATTCACGAGTTGAAGGGCAAGAAGGCGGTGCAGGAGCCACCGCCGTCGGGCAAGCGACGAGGACGACCACCCAAGAAGAAGCCAAGAGTAACTGCTGAGTCACGCATACAATGACCACCCAAGAAGAAACCAACAGCTACTGTTTGAGCAACAGACATATGTAGTCTTTTTAAGTTTCATGGTGCGATTTTTGGATTCCCATTATGGTTGTATTTATTCGCATTACGGTTGAATGTATCTTGCAATATTTGCACATTCTGAAACAAACACTTCGTTTCCATGGATTTATTTGCTATTGAATGTTACAGTGTCACAAACAATTTCATTCTATTACTGATTATTATTTGATATTAATGTACAGACCGCTGCTTTGCACGCTCAATAACCCTCTTGGATTGTTTTTTTGGATTTTGTTGGATTGTTTTTTTCTCTTCTTGCTTAACCTTTACGTCATTAATTTATTTTTCTTCAACAAATAAGCTGCAACTGGATTACACGATTTGAAAAGATCGCCGACGACAATAAAGTATTCCACTCTTCCTCTTCGTTGTACGCGTTGACTGCATACAAATGTTTTCCCAAGATCGCTCCTGCCAAGAAGTCCACCGCGGTGTCAACAGAAGCGTGGTTCATCTAGTTGCTTATCTGTACGGCAACAGAGCACCGACGAGGCGCGAAAGTTGCCATTGGCTGGTTTGGGGCGAATAAATGCATTGTTCACCCTTTATCACTCTTAAAGATTGTAACGTACAACACGAACACACAGCACACACATATAGCCTCTGATTGTTGACCACCAATTCTACCCACATTATCACAAATAAGCTGCAATCAGTGAAGATAAACATTGCTGCGGAGTCTCTAGGAGTTTCCTCTTGGACAGTTATATTCTTTTGCAATGGTTACTAAGTCGTATTTACTAATCTCGGGAGACTAATCTCAGATAAAATATAGTATATAATGATTATTAGAAAGTAGTAGATAATAAGTAAGCAATCGCGCTAAGTGCAGCAGAGGTGCTTGATTCATAGACTAAGAGATGTTGCAGAAACAGGTTTTTTTGTTGCGTTTATTTGCTTTTTTACTCAGCATAATGGCTGATCCCTTCTTTTTCCTTTAATTTCCCCGAAGAAGGGCGTGAAATATCTTAGTTGTGGTCTCAAATAGCAGACTATCATTTCTTACTATTGTCACTCCCCGCTATCTCTCATTTGTAGTTAGTATCGAATGAGTCTTTGTCACTGCAGAGAATCTACATAACGAGGTTAGCTCATTTGTAGAATCGTATATAAGCCGTCGTCTTATCGTCTACGTCGTTCTGGTGAGGTCGCCGACTTCTCGTCGTCGACGCGTTCTGAAGTGGTACTGGTGTGGACGTCCTCGTGGCTGGTGATCGTCCACCGTGGCTAGTGGTCAACTAGTTTATAAATCTTATCACCTGCTTGTCGGTTTACAACTTCTTTCACCTTTTTTTGAAGACAAACGAGTGGCTAGGGGAGAATCAGTGTTCGGTGGGCATAGTCATTGTGAATGCCGTCGTTCGTCTGGTTCTCACCGATCCCTTGTTTTCCTTTTCCCTCCTAGGGCATGAAGGCATCATGGTTGAATAAAGTTGTGCCTTTGTGATCCCACCGTTTTGTAAGACATGGTCACAAGACGAAATAGGTCATTTTCTCCCTTGCTTCTTCAAACTCCTGGGATTCACAATAATTGTCATCATGATTTTTGTGTCATTGCATAGTTCATCCTTTATCACTCTTAAGGATTGTAACGTACAACATGAACACTGAAAAAAACACAATGAAGATATTTGCAGCAATAAAACACAACAACCGTAGCGTAATGGGTAAGAAATGGTAGCAAATGGCTCTTTGGTAGTAAACGCTGAATGGTGAGAAAAGCAAAGATCGCAAAAACTATGTATGTTTACAAAGCAAAAAAAAACGCATATTAACGTTACAGATGCAAGTTAGTGTTTATCGAATAACTTAGAAAGATAAGCACGATACAGCTAAGCGCTAGGAATACGGTCGAACGGAAAGTCGGGTCTGCAGAGAACAAGCAGAGAGGTGCAGAGGGAACGATTATTATTATTCTTTCATAGAATTGAGCAATAGTTGAAATCTAGCTGTAGAACACGCTGTTGAGAGAAAACAATGATAGAAAACGCATTGTTACGCTTTCGCTCAAGCTGCAAGTAAAGTAGTAGACGTGTTAGTTCAGGACCACCCGCAAGGTAATATGCCTTGAATACGGAGCCTTTGCCTTTGCGTTAAATAAACCATAATAGGAAAGAAATTCCACTACTTTGGTATGCATGAAGTCAAAGCGAAAACGTAATAACTGCAGAGAGATGAAATTGTGTAAAATGCGCATACACAACGACAAGTGGAGAAATACCGAACAGTTCGATGTTTGGTTTTGTGATGGCAAGAACTGTGTGTATCTCAACGTGGAGATAAAAGACGTGTTTAGAGAAGTATCAACGGTTAACCATAACCAATGCCAGTGAACTAAGTTCGGTATTCGTCCACTCTGGAAAAAAAGAGAAGAAAGGAGCAAAAATCGAAAAAAAACATAACTAAGTAGGAAATCAGCGATAGTCACAGGGTCACAACACATGGAATTGAGAGTGAGTAATAGAAGCCAATACTCAGAGAAAAAAGCCTCAAATAGGCTTGAATAGTGCTTGATTGAATAAAACACTCATTTTTTCAGTGTTAAGTAGCTCGTAATCCTACTGAAAAAGTGAGTCTTATAAACGCTCAAACACTAAGGAGTGTTTAGGACATTCAGAATTTGAGGCTTTTCTTCGTTGAGCATATAACATAACACAGATTATAGAAGGCGAAAGCAGGTGGAAATCGGAAAGATTCGAAAAATGATGAAAGAATCGAAAAAAAGGTTTGGATACCCAGTTATGTGTAATTCGTGATATTGAATGGAATCCATAGATGCGGTCAGCGGATCGCCAACCGTTACCGCTGACACATACAAACTAGCATATTTACAGCTCAAAATCCAATCTATTCTTTGGCACAAAGAAGATTATGCATCATAAAATGAATTGTTGGAAGCGTATGAAACAGAAGAACGAGAGAATTAACGGTCTTTGGCGGGCGGACGCGGTTGAGGCAGCTGGTAGTAGTCGGCGGTTTAGGAAGAAAAGCTGGGAAGGAGAGAGAGGAAGAGGATGAGAAAGAAGCTCAGGCACCACCAAGAGGCAGAAGAAGCTTCTCATCGGGCAAAAGGTGTTTGATAGTCGCCGGTAAACGAATAGTTAGCGTAGTGCACACTGAAAATGATCATAAGGGAAAATTATGATGATGAGCATAGTATTATGACATTTGTTACTGGAGCACTGTAATTGTAGTTAGGCAAATTATAGCCAGCACCGTTCCGAAAATGGCGATAGGCATGCAATTGAATATTACGAGTTTCTGGAATGCGTTATTGAAGCCGATCATGCTTGTAGCTTGTAGCTTGTAGTCAGCGATATGGAAAAACGGAAACAGATTTAAGAGATGTAGAAATACAAAGTTGGAAGAACTGATTTTCAAACACTGGTCGTCTCTGCTCCACTCTCTCTCACGTCAAAGGATTTTTTGTCATGAAATAATGCGAAGCAGACACATGACCAAAGTTTTCTAATTCCATTTTCCAAACTTTTTATTCCCACCCTCGCATTTGTACCAGCAACTAAGCGTTTCGCATAATAGTATTCCCATAGGTCGACCCAAACTGTTAGAGGAACCAAGAACTATGAAGAAGAAGTGTCCCCCGGATGGATCTTCTAGGCAGGATTACGGTATCGGCGCGTTGAAGAAGGCGCAGCCGGCGTCCTCTTTTGCACGGGTACACCGTACGTTGCATAGACCGCCTCACCACGCAGTCGACTACTTAAGAGATACATCGTAGATACTATGATAATCGTCATCAAGCAACTGTCTCAAGTGGAAATGCGCACGGCGCATTGGAAAACGGGGACAAGTACGCGGTAGTGGAAGGGGCGAAGCAGTGGGTAGCGTGTGTGTGAACGCGGGAACGGCGCCACGAAGACGCCGGTTGGCCGCGAAGCGGTCGCGAAACGGACGCGAAACCTACGGCTTGCGTCGGGTGTCGTACGTGTCGGTGATGAACGACGACATCGGATGGTCCGAGTTCGGCTCATGCACCATCGAGAACGTTTTCGCCGTGCTAAAGGGACGGAAGCTTCAAATTAAGTATTTAAATTAGTACTTGCTAACTGTCGGTCACAAATTCTGCACGACCAGAACATTACTCGGCACTAGCAACTTCCACTTTGCACATCACAGACGTTTTCTTACAAGCTAACTATGACTCTAGGAGGCCAGCATACGAATCCGTTACATTAAGCTCTCACAAAAGACAACGAATCACAGTAATCTTGACTTCTTGCACATTGATTCGACCACCCACGGTGTTCACACCACAAAAGCTTATGCTCAACATAACAGTAACATATCATCAGGACTACTTAAGTGTTTGGTAAACTCACTACTTTGGATAGGTGTGCATCTTATTGTACAGCGGTACGAGGCAGGTGGTGATGAGAACGATCGGGAATGTAACGAGCAGACAGATGAACATCGACATCCAGGAGCCGTTCTGGAAGATGAAATAGAGTTGAAAGGGGAAATAGAATGACACCAAGCTCTCAATCCCGTTAGCTTCGATGAGCCTCAGGCTGGGAGCAAGAATAAGGTAACGTTTTCTCGTAATCAGAGGGTTTTCTTGACGGGGTTCCTGATGTGCCAGGAACACATTGGGAAACTAATGGCCGATTGATCCCACCCACACCAGGCCTTGGTGGCTAGATTACTACTATAGCAGTTAATAACAGTAGGATATATGTTATGTATGCATCTCGGTCTCATTTGTTTCACAATAAGTCTTGTGGTATGATAAACGTTTCACTAACGATTGGATCGACGGTGCTCATGCAGACAGCATCGCGGGAGTCGCGTGCCATTCGGGTAATCGGCATGCAGCTGGTCACTTCGGTTTGCATCTGGAAGAGATTAAGATATCAACTGTTGCAGGTTTGGAGAACATCACTTCATTGTGTTAGAGAACATACAGTGACATTTCTTGCAGAACTTTGTAACCTCATCAAATGTGGATCTATGCGGTTTCCTTGGTATTTAAGTGAAGCTGACATGGATCTTGTATACTCTAGCATATTGTGCAATAGAAACAATCATAAGATTACGATTGGAACGTACAGAATAGTTGTATTGTTGAACATTATAAAGAAGGATATTTCGATAGTTATGCTCTTACCTGTTGTCGAACATGGCTGATGTACTGTCCGCACATCTCCTTCAGCTGATGCATCACCTCGTTGGCGGCCTTGGTGACGTGCGACTGAACGTCGGTCGAGAGCAACGCCTGAGCGTGCACCAACTTCGCCATCAGCGATTCCACCGGCAGCTGCATCGTGGCCAATCTACAATGCGTGGTGTATATATGAAAGAGACGTGGATTCTTCTGGATTGATCTCGTTGAAAAAAAAGCCATTGACTTTGCGTTCCTCAAGCCCTCTCATTTCGTAGCTGGCTAGCAATATCAACATGATTCTGTGTAGCCCCTCTTTACCCGCTTTTTTTCTTGTCTGGGCGGTCAAAGATTACCGCTCTATTAGTACTACTACCTATCTCACCAAGTGATAAAACAAACATACTTGGTGTTGAGCGTAGTAAGATTGCTCTGCAGATCCATCAGTTGTATCCGAAGTGGCCGTGCCCAGATGCGGTCGAATGAATCGACTTGATCTTTCAGCTGAAACGAGACGATATGTGTTGTCCTAACCTAAGCTTGTTTTGCTCATTTTACAGTTGTTATTTGATAATAGAAAACCTTTGCTAAACCAACTGTCATACTGTATGTTACTGTGAAGTAGTGACTTACGCCTTGAACAGCTTTCGGCATGGTTTCGCCGTGAGGAATGCTCGCCTCCAATTCGCGCATCTTGCGCTTGAAGTCCATCTCATAGATAGCACGCTTGATCTGAACGAATAACGTCATAACTAATTATTACTCTGTAATGTTACCATGAACTTGGTACAAAACAAAGTGATTCGGCCGAATTCAAGTGGCAAAGTACCTTTTCGATCGCATCCTGATTCACTTGTGAGATATTGACGTCGGACAGCTTCTCAAGCTCTTTGTACACTTGCGGTGTGATGAACGAGTCCATCCGTTCCTGGATCGGCACGTTCTTTATCAACGAATCCAGTGTTTCGGAGAACTTGTCGAACGCCTCCTTCTCGCGGGCCTGAAACAGTTGTGTTCTTCTAGTGCATACACCTTTCTTGGGCAACTATGACACAATATACGTTGATCAGGGGTCAATTTTGATGAGTTCTTCTGTAGGATTCTTGATACACTTTTCTTGTAGTCTTCTCATTGGACTACGTATCTTCACTCAGCACAAATGTTTAACTTTCCTTATATTCAAGTTATATTTTCTGTATGGAGCAGAGTCAGAGCTTCCAATAGTAACGTATCCATACCTCAAGATCATTGAGATGGTAGGCAGCGTCGAGTTCGAATATCTGATAGAACGTCTCGTTGCGATCGCACGCTCGGATGACGTCAGCCGGCGTCCGCTTCAGCATCAACTCCAGGAACTCGTTCGATCCCTTCTCCTCCCGGCTGTACAGGTCGATGTAACGTTCGGCGAGCTGAAGTAACGTAACTTTCAATAGTTGAAAGCTTTGAGTTTTAAGTAAATATTACCCTATCTTTCTCAAATGAGATCAATCACGCCCAAGAAGATGAAGTTCAGCAGAAAGTATAACGCTATTGTACATAGAACGGTTACTAGGCAATTTGATTTTAATTGGGGGATTTGTAACGAAAGAGTGCGGGTGGTGAAAAGAGTGCCGGGACGTTGTATGTTAAAAAATGACATGTGGCCAAGACAGTAACTGCAATCTTTTCTTAAAGATCATGCTACCTTGATTGCAACACAACAGACCGTGAGCATGTCGGTTCGTTTCAAGGGATGATCGAGTGGATCACAGAGGAAATGCGTCACGTTTGAGAAGATGACAAGCAACGCCGCGGTAGCAATACACAGTACCGTAAACATCGAGATCGACAACCAAATGCCACTGAAACACAGTTCGGTCGTACCACTAAATAGGTCATTTAGTAACAAAAGGCTTGTCTTGTACAACTGCTTCCTACCACTAAAGTTCATTGCAGAGCTCGTCCTTCATCATAGTGTAAGGAATGTGCAACTTTCATGAAGGAAAACAATAATACAGGGAAATGTTGTTCTTTTCTTCCGAGGAATTACGGTTGAATACCCTCCTCCTCATCATATTTTGAAGAAATGCAAAAGAAACGCGAGGTAGACAACATTGTAAAGTTGAAGGGCAGTTGAAGGGTCTTACCAAGCGTAGAATTTGCTGCCGGTGCTCCTCACACAGCAATCGTCGTTGTAGAACGTCGGTCGACGTCCACACAGCCCGTAGAAGATACCGAGGAGAAACGCGAGCGACAGCAGTACGAACAAGGCGGTAATGATCAGCGAAGCGAACCAGCTGAAGTGTGAAGGTATTGTTTAGCCCATAATCAGAAGGGTTCCTATGCAGGTTCCTGATGTACCAGAAACACATTGAAAGTTATACATCCTAACATGGCCTAATATCATCCGCTGAAGTGCGTGTAAGTTATATCGTGATTTTAGTTAACATAGCTAACACGAACACCGCAGTAACAACAATGGCATAGCATCGTAGAAATCCCCCAGGTAGACGAATGGTACTAGTATTTGGGTCTTGTGTTCACACATACCTGTATCGAACATACTGCGGTCCGTTGAAACCGCTCTTGTCGGTGTACGTTCCGATGGCCTCATACATGAAGTCAAAATTGGCCTGCAAGTACGGAAAGTGTTTGCCAAGACATCATACAAATATGAAAAAAGTAACAATTGCTACATTGGAATGAATTGTGAGCGGTATGAGAGGTAATTGTTGGACTACATGGAATATCCAGACTGCCTTTGTACGATCATATTTACAGGAGAATTTACCTGTCGGATCTTTGACGAAACCTTCTCCGCAATTGTGAACAAATCATCGCCAATCTGCTTCAGCACATTCTTCGCTTCTGAAAAAAAGGATTGGTATGCCATATGTTGAACAGAACTATGCCATTGCAAAAACTGAGCCAAAATGGTGAGCAAGGAACAAAAAACAAGCAGTTTCTCATACCGATGGTTCTCTTCGCGATCTCGGCCTGCAATTTCTTCTCCAACTGTTCGAATTGTTTATTCGACGGCTTCAGAAGTGGCTCGATCTTCATGAGTTCGGCACCTTGGTTCTGGTTCTCCATGAAGGTGTCCAGTACACTCTGCAAGTAAACCTTTATTGTGCTACGCCAATAAACTTCTTCCCGTTTCTGATACGAGTACGATGTACCTTCAGTCTTGAAGAGACTAAGGGGGAACCCAGAGAACCGAGTTAACGCTCTAACTGGGAACTAAAATTTGTCGTGTAACGCACACAGGAAATGCATGTTTCGCATGAATATAGTATTCGATTATGTGAAGCCGCTTAAGGCGGTACGGAAACCGCGCAGGTTTCATCCGCGGTTTCCGTATCCCTTTTTTGCCTAAGAAGGCATCCCGTTACACAGCAGTTGCCCAATTTTCACGTTCAAACGTCAGCTATTACAAAACAATAGCGGGTTCACAGTTCCCTGTTAATGTGAGAAACAATTCGTACTCTGTCGATCGTCACGTCGACATCGCTCATGCCGTCCAACATGTCCTGGCCTCGCCGGCAGATCACCTTCATCGGTGTGCTCTGTAAGGGAAGCTTAGATAATATTGTTTTTAAACAGATGACTGTGGTTACAAATTTAACATAATAGAACATGAAAAGGTATATGAATGGAAGCAGTGTTACTGGTTGAGCAAACGTTGGAACGTTAGCTTCACTATGCTTGTATGTAACAACGTAGCCTTCGTACATCAAACGTTTCCTCTTATGTCACTCTAACAATGAAATTCATATGTGCTTTTTTTGTGTTTCTTGTAAATACTTAAGCACACAAACCTCGGTCTTCATGCACGCCTTCAACTCCATCGTCAGCGTGTTCTTCATCCGACTGAACTCGACATTGAACTTCTTGCTGAAGTCGGAGGACGTGTCCACCATTTCTCCGATCTTCGTCAACGATTGATTCATCTTGGAGGCCTCTGGAAATCATCCTGGCGTATGCGTACGTAGTATATTGGTCTGGGCAATGCCTACAGCTAGCTGTGCTCATTGTTAGTGATGCGCAGTCCTACCGCTCACCGCTGTAGGTTTGACTCTTTCAACTCGTAAAAGACCATATACCAAATGTTGCCCGGATTATTAAACCTTTGCCGGCTTTCCTTGGCTAACTGGCGGAGAGTCGCCGATGATAAAATCCTGCTGCAGTTCTATCATTCTTTGGTACGGCTGTAACTGTCTTGCCAAAAACGGTAGAACTATGGCTACAAGTTCTGCACTAACGGCAACAAAAATTCAGTACGAAGACTTTGTGACTTGGGAAGAGTTGGGAAGAATTTCTTACCTTGGCTAACGTTGAGAATGGCATCGATGGCATAGGCACCCGTCACTTTCTTCATCCTCTCGATCACCAACTCGCCGCTTTGATCGATACTCCTCACGATCGAACTGTTCAGATCCCTCCAGTCGTCGATTAACAACTTCCGAATTTGCTGAAATTGTGTGCGTTAAGCTTAGTATTGATGTACGAAAGATACACAATCACTTCTTGCTTTAAGCCCATCAATAATTGTTTGCTTAGCATTTCCGCTGAACAGCTGAAATCCCCCGCTAACCCTCTAACCCTCAAAATGGTATCGTTGTTTTTTTCGTTCCTTCCCCAGCGAGCGTCGTGGGAACTACGAGCGATTTCCTGTGAATATGATGGGGAATACGATACACGCACGTTCCACCACTGGCCAGCAGTTCGAACATCAAAAGCACACCTCTGTCTTTGCTAGTTGCAAGACTGTACTAGACAAGACTAGACTAGACTAGTAAAGCGATTTTTTAACTTCCCCTCTATCCTGGTTGGCAATAACACTATTCGATTGTTTCACACAATATATATGTAGTCCCATGCGCATCAGTGCTATGCCGATGCCTTCACACGCTTCACATGCCCGAATAAGCATAATTGTAAGTAATTACGAGAGCAGTCATTGTTTACGTATGATCGTAACATCAAAACTATAATTGTAAAAAAAAAAAAGAAAAAAAAAGAACCAGAATATTCGCATCGGTACTGCTTACCATGTCCGTTTCCCGTTTATACAGGCTGAGATCGTCAACGCATTGATTCAACCGACTCGGCAGCTCATCCATGCCATATTCGGCGTACTGTCCGGTGACAAGCAGTGCTGATGCAGCAAATCTGAAAAGAAATCTCCTCCTTTTTTGTATCCAAAGGATGCCAGAAGCAGTTGTTTTGTGCTAGCAGAATTGTGCCGTATAAGAGACCCACAATTTCTGTGAGCTGGGCAACTATATAAGGAAATGGTGATTTTTGCCTCCGAGGATTCACGGTTTCCGGGCCCCTTTGAGCGTATTTTTTCTCTTTTACCCGAACAGCTATGCTCTCTTTTTTGCACTTAGTTTGCTTTTTGCCACATGTTCTTATCAGTTGCGTTTCCAGACGTAACCCTCTGGTCGGTTGCAATTCCTTTACTGAACATTCCCCGCTTCCCGCTTAGCATGCATCTACTTAAGCATCCGAGAGCCTTGGCGAACTCCGGAAGTGACATTAGCCACTTCTGCTTCTAAACAGAACAATGATGTCTCGTGTTCTCTCAGTTATCCGGAGTGTGTGCTCGGGTATTTGCGCAGATCAGTTGCAACCATGGCCCTGGATGACCGGAAACACATCCACCGGAGAGGTTCAACGGCTTGAGTGGCCCGGGTCTTCCTTCCCTTCGTTCTTATTCTTCTTCTTCAGCTGCACTCCTTTTTGAACATACAAACACATTGTTTTTGGTGAAGAGCGATATATGTCGTCTTCGGAGGAGGGAGGGATAATGATAGCCACACACTCACATTCAGTGTGTTGGCGAAGAGTGGAAGAAAAAACGCGAAGACCATGTCTGAGG
>JACMIJ010001345.1:0-12787 GCA_014805365.1 Koerneria luziae
ATCTTTATAACAAATTGACATACAAGACAAGGAACCGTTGCATATCACATTTCTACTCGATATCTGTATTAAATTACTATATCGTACGTACACATGACTAGACTATACAGAAAGAGGATGAAAGACGATATGCCAATCAAACATCGGATTGGATACCCGGAGGGGGGAGGAGGGCGGGGGCCGGAGAGGGGAGGCCGGGTACCGGAGGGAGGAGGCCGGGTGCTGCGGTGGACTTACGGAGGTCAACTGGCACCCGACAGAGGGGGCAAATCTCCATCTGGAGGGCGCACAACAGGCAGAAGCCGTCGTGGCCGCAGGGGGAGAGAGTGGTGTCCGCCTGGTGGGCGTAACAGATGTGGCATACACCGTCCTCCTCGATCGCCTCTTCTCTCTGCTGTCGACGACGACGAGGGAGGATCGTCTTCTGTGAAGGGGACAAACTCCCACTCGCATTGAATGAATTGAATCGGATAGATGGGGGGTATCTGAACACAGCCATGTCTCATCGCCGTGCAAGCAAGCCAATCCGGGACACCCTGTCGCCCCTTTTATTGTAATAAATAATAATAGAAAACAAGAGTTTTGTTTCGCTTTTGTCTACTGGGGCACATTATTAACCTATTGATCATCAATAATTACAAATTAATATTCAATTTACCAACACTACAAAAACCTGATGTGCATAATGACTTCAGAAGGCCAAATTAACCCTAAGAACATGTCTTCAGTATCTTAGCACAACTTCGGAAACAACGTTTCAATAGTTTCGATGAGTAGATCAAAAAGTAAGCAAATCTATGGGCGACGCAATGCGAGCCATGCAAAGAATAGAAAACCAACCTGAACGGCTCAGCGCCAAAATTGAACTTGCACTGTTGAAAGGACATGAATGACGCGGCGGCAAAAATGCCATCGCTTGGATGGCGCGAGCAGAGGAAGTCGCGGTGCGGCTGCGTCAGCGGTTCTCCGTTCAACGAGAAAATGATTTCGCCCGTTTGAGTGTTTAACAAACAGCCCAACACGTCACCTCAATAATCACCATTCAAAGAAATGTTTGTCCCAATGATTGCTACAAATATCGCAATATGCCATCATTGCGTAACAAACATCATTCCTGACGGCATATTGTAGCATTTGAAAAAAATATATCCTTCTCATAGTTCACAATAATTAATTATTCGTTCGCCGTTAGTATAACCACAGTCATACTGTACCAGTATGCTAAACATAAACATATTGAAGAAGTTAGGCTATTGTAGCTAAAAAATGAAAAAAAAATTGTAAACTACTTTTTTTGCCAAAACCCCTTACAACCACCATAATTCGTATCTCAGCATGTTATAAAGTTGAAAATTGGAACATATGCATTATTCAAGCCTACAATTACAGTAAGACGCTGGTAATTACACCATTCCGAAGCACTCAACACATTAGAATTCATATCGCCGTACACATTAGAGATAGAAGCTTGGTAGTTGGAACAGTACTTACGATTCTACGATGTGATAAATCTCGCACACTACCTAATATGTTGTAGATATTCAACGTGTACTCGGCAGATTACAGCAAGCATCGTAAACTCTCATCACATTCTAATTATATTTCCTGACACTTCAAATGCATAATTGCTCAATGCGAACATGTCGTATGGATCATATATATTGTAGAATCGTACCCGATTTCCAAGGAGGATGAGAATGTTTAGTTCCATGGGCATCGAACCAGATCAGTTGTCTGCATCCATCATACGCAACGGAGTTCTCGTCATCTCCGATACCGTATCCCTCGTGATTCAGGAATCGGCTCTTTTTTGTCGCGAATCCAATTTGCATGACACCGGCTGTGAGGACAATCGCCTCGTAGAACCAGACGCCATCGGACACTTCGAATGTACAGCGAACCGACTCGAAGGACGACACGTCACAACGCGCCTCAATATCAGAAGACACTATGTGACTCCCAAGAAACACTTCGATCAAGGAACAAATTAAATGAGCTGAATCTACACAAGGTAGAAGATTGTTTTGCAGACAAACCTGCAGAGCATATAACACCAATTAAATAGAGAGAATAAGTGTGCCCAGCATAATTTGTAGTCTTTTTTGCAGATATTTTAAATTTTAAAACGTATTCCGCCATGTTTACGTGATAGCAAACTGACCTCGAGACCATTCGGTCCAATCTTGAGATATTCAGAAACATCCTGGTGGTTAAGCATTGCATTGATATGTGACATGTCTACTGACATACAAGAATAGTCCCGGTCGGGGGTGGGGAAGACGTTATCCAATGACCACTGGGCGCAGAATGCGATCTGCACTCCTAGCGGGTCAAGGGACGCAAGTCCCAACCAATCCTCCAATACCTACAACAAAACAATCGATTCATATCATGCAATACTAAATTTGAAAGTTGCCGTTGAATGGAAATGCCGTTTTTACCTTAAGAGGATGTGGATTCATTTGTTCGAGTTTCCTCGCAATGGACAATCGGTTTTCACTTGTCTGAGCGAATTTCTCCAGAGCAATCAAAGAGAAGAGAATTATTTGCTTCGCTCGATAAGGGTTCTGAATGGAAACTACCATCATAGCGCTAACAGTTATAGTAAAGAACATGGCATACGGAACAAACAATTTCCAAAACCGAACTTACAATAGCAAAATATATACTCTCGCACTTAGTAAATTGTTATTTAAGAAGCATATTCACCAAATTATCAATGAGATATTGAAGCACCGCAGGCGAGCACATGGACACACTATTCGTGCCAGCCATTTTCTCTGCCAGAGAACCGATGACGATACACGCATTACGATGCCAACACCCACTCCGACGACGTTGTCCGTCCTTCCCCAAACCGAATTCCGATAGCAAACCCGTTACAGCATCCTGAACATCACCAGTAAAAGGTAAAGCTTCTCCAGTAATCAGAGGGGTTCCTGATGTGACAGGAACACTTTGGGAAACTTAAGGCCGGTGGATCCCACCCGAACCCGGCCCGATACCTTCACAGTTAGACCACTACCATGTAACCCGACCCCGGAGGGATGGCGCCCTGGTGAGGTGAGAGGCATGTCACGGGGGTCGAACCCGGGTTAGTGTGACGCGGTCGTATGAAGAGTAGCGCATCATACCACTACACCACTGTGCTCTTAGCATAACACATATATCTCTTCTTATATGATAGCAAAAATTCCATCAACGAACATTCTTAATGTAATGAATGCAGGAAAGTGCCAATACATTGCTCTTATTGGTATGATAACAGTATATGTTGATCAGACAGCAGAAAAAATCGTCCACGGTAACTGATGATGAATTGACTTTCCGCTACTAATATACCTTACCTTACTTCCAAGGCTTAAAAAAGTAAAGAATAAGAATGAAAAAAATGTTAGTATTTTGCAGCCATCAGTATTGATTATTGTGGTAGGACAAAAATAGCACCACGTAGTAATCAGCAGTAACCATACCATTGCTTCCATGGAGCCGGCTTCCACTTTTACCATTAATTTCGAGCACCAAAAGGTTTTCTGCCCCTCATATTTGAATATTTTCTACATTTCTAACGCACTTCAAATACCTACTTTACCTCTCCTTTGGGACAGTCGGATCGTACAGAAGCATAGCTATGGCAGTAACTAGCTATTTAATACCATCGATCAGTCAATCTGATTGTTAACGGTTTCAAACTACTGCAACCTGTTAACAAAAATATGGGACACTCTAACACCATATAATCACGTGATAAGTATACATACCATAGTGGCGAGTGGGCTCTCATCGAGGAAGAGTGTGATCACAGCGGGGCCGAGAGGATCGTTGTCTGGAATGGCTTCCACCAGACAGCGGATGACCAGCAGCCATCCGTCCTCCCTATCTGCGATTGCATTCAACTGCACGAGAGACGCGGGCGGATCCTGATCACTGCCGCGCCATTCCGCCGCGGCAAACGCACTCACTTGTTGACCAGATCGCGAATGACCGACAATGTCTGCCGAATGAGTTCCTTCACATCCACAGGAGTGTGCGTTCCCTTCGTTTCGAGAGCACAGAATGTTCCGCCTCTGTCGATTACAATGAATGGGGCCGGCGACATTCCGCGCGGCGGGCGGACACGCGGCACGTGACGCATCGTTGGTCGGCTACAAATGCGATTCTCTGGAATATCGCCCACCTTGCATGGTTAATGTTCGCCGTCGAAGAAGTTTGGCTGGGCGCATCAGAATTACCTCGCTTCTTCCGACATAAACACTGGCCCATGCCAGGGAAAGACGCACTGAAAAAATATAGCCATTAACATCAAGGAGACTGCATAGGGATTTCAGAGTACAAACAAAAACAAAGAGGGGAGGGGGGTCCGCCCATCTCTCTCACCGTAGCGGAGAGGGGAAATAGAGGAATATCGCTACAAGACCCGGCACTCTCTAAATGAATCAGCTGTTTCAGTACAACCGGTGTCAAGAGCATCTTTCACTCGAGCAAGCAAAAAGATATTGCTCAAAAGGCTTACTCGTTGAAGGTCACATGCAAGGCTCATCTACAAAAAATCATTGGGAAATTCCTTTGAATACGATAAGACGAAGCGCTTACCCTTGCGGAGCGACAGTAGATACATATTTGAAGATGAGAAACAGCAAAAAGTCTACCAAAGGCAAAAATATGTCCAACTGCTCCCGCACTAGAAACACGGCAACAAAGCACTGCAAAGAAGCACAGACAGTTATGACTGTGAAGTGTGCGCCATGTATAGTTGACAATGAACAAAAAATAGAACAAAGGGTAAGGGTAGACATTTACCGATACAATGCACATAGGAACATTCAACTCGGCTAAGAAATTGTTAGGGCCGCGTTCATAGTATACTATGACTACTACTAGTCAACTCCAGAGCGTTATTTCCAAACTAAAAAAACATGTAATTTGAACTTGGAATAAGATATACTATTGGAAACTTTCCAAATTCAGCGAAAATACATGCTTTAGCCAACTAGAGGGGTTATAGCCGGCTACCTCACTCGTGAAATTCGGCGCGCTGCCAAATACAGTAACCTCGAAATGTTTATATCTTGCTCGTAACGGTTCAGCTATTCTATGGACGTGTTTATTTGAGAACTTTCGTTTCCACATTCACAATACAAAGCGAAAACAAAGTAATCCGTAATCTTCAAAGTTAATTTTAAATTTTAGGATGCATTTCATTTCATTGCACTCACCTTGGTGAATTTTACAGTACGCACAATACAAATTTCATGTACGCAATGCGATAAGTCGTGCACGTCTCGACCTTATGGAGTTTGCAGAAAATATACTGCGCGGTCGTCAGTTGGATGCTACAGCGTCTGCATTCGTTTCTCTGTTGTTTTACTTTGGAAGCGTCTTTTTGGAAGTATTCAGTTTTGCTGACACAGTGGTCAAACAATCTGGGTAAATTAAAAAGATGATCCGCCTCGGTTTTTGCTTGTACTAAAATAAATTGAAATATTTCTTGTCAGCCTAACGGAAATGAATGTTGCGCGCGCTCGTAGATCAAAATGTGCAAAGTGTTAGACGGCAGCATGAGTATATCGTCTCTCTTGTTCTTGTTTATTTGTGTAGTCCATCTTACGCATAAGAGAATCTGGCACCGACGTTCCCAAATGTCTACTTCTGTTTTGTACTCTCTTCACGTCATACCGTTTCTTTTGTTAAGTGGTAATAGGAATTTCACTGTGCAGAGCAGTAAACAATAGCTTGGACAGAGTGATTTACCACTGAGTGCTTTTTGCAGTTTGATTCGGATGAGTGCGATTGCAAAATGGGATTGTGATAACGATGAAGACAGTAGGGATCCTCCGGGTGATACTCAGTCGGTCTGCTCGGAGGACAGGGCGTCCACGACATCGCATTCCATTGGTGGGAGGGATGGAGGAAGGAATGTTCCAGATGGCAATCGACACGAGGAACACGAGAAAGAGCGCCACCACGGACACAACAGATGGTCAACTCAACAACGATCATTTTCGCGTACGTCAATGGATCCGACATCTTATCCTTTCAGGACATTCCGAACGAAGAGGCCGCAGTCAGTACACACGCGGAGAACATTACAATAATTCTGTATACTTCGAAACATCCAATTTGTGAGTAGAATTTGGTCTGGAAGACTGTTCAGACGACGGCAAAATTCGGGGAGCACGCAGTCATTGCCAACAACTCACCGGAGTCGAAAGAAGGAAGAAGTGGACGGAGATGTCGCCAATGATTGTGAGTTCCATCAAATATGAGAGAGAGGGAGTGTTTCAAGAGAGTTTAGAGAACTTACGTTCTCCGATCAACAAACACTTCATTCTCTTTTCTCTTTTTGGGAACTGTATTTTAGTACGTCTTCTCGCAGTTAGTGCACCGGAGGCGGAGGATGGCCCTGTGACATACACGTCCGCAGGGACGGCGCCAGCGGCTCGTATTGGCAGGCCTGTTGTTATTATCCATTTGATCCCCCAGACATCCTCCCTTACTTTCTCATTTCAGTCTTCAGTGTGGTTCGCCCAATACGACAGTGAAGCCATCAGTACCTGCTCTGTCGGCTTATGCAGGTGGGCCTGACTCAGGTAGTTTCCATTTAGCCACCTTATTTTCCTCTTTTTATTGGATTAAGTGCTTCCGAATATCGATTGATTTGGTACACTTATTTTAGGACCAATACCAGCATATATTCATCCTCCGTTAGTGACAACGGACAGGTACGTGGAAGAAGAGAGAGAAGCTCTCAGAAATCGACCTCACGAACAACACAAGCGGCCATTGCTCTCGTATCCCAGGAAGATTCTCATGAATGGTGCGTATATGCCAGCTACTTATCTAGGTTTGTTACTCATTTAAGTTATAAACTTCGTATGCTGGTTTATGGGGTGAACCGAAAAGAAGAGAGAGTGTATGGGAAACGGGTGCGATGGCATTGTGGCCAGAGGGCGTCTGTTGTGCGAAGAGTCGGACGGAGATAGGAGCAGAATATTCAGGTGTGGAAGTCGGGTCCATCCCTGGTTCGTCGACAGCCTTCTTCCGCCATCAAGTGGAGGAGAAGTTAGTTGTCGGATGATCAACCCCCCCCCTTTCTCCAGGAATGCTCTTATGACTCTCTCCCTACTATCACAACTACAACAACACTATGCAGCTGAGCAGGGATTGGGTCTGTTAATTACAATATATGCAGAACAGCGACATTTTTATACATATGAAGAGCATACATCGGCTATTGATAATGTCGGGGCTCCCCATTTGGAGATTCTTTTGTGTGGGAAGATCATCATCATCATCCTATCCAAATTTGCTGTAGGAACCTCGTATTGATTCTTTACGGCAATGTATAATTATGACAAAAGATGGGGATATTTGCGTAATGTAAAAAGACGGAATTACACTGTTTAGTGTATTGGTGTGTATGTGTGTTTGTGTTTAGCGTCGCTTCCTCGATTGTATTCTGATGCCATGCGATCACAGCAACAACAACATGAACAAAAAACGGAGTCGCCAGTGTACGTCGTCTCCCTTTCTGCCAGACAGCTCTTATCACTTGGACAGTTCTTATCACTGGTGATAGGAATGTTATAACCAATCGAAAAAATCGGCACTCAATCCGGTTTCCGTATATCTTAACAGATTTATCATGGAGACCGCCCATGGCACTGGCATACTAAACAACAACTTGGCTATCTTAACAGTTTGCGATCCAGAGGGGTTGGTGGGAAAGGGAGGGGAGTGAGGGGAGTGTGGCAGGAATGAGGGAGGGAGGGAATGAGGGGGAGTGTGGCAGGAGGGAGGGGAGTGTGGCAGGGAGGAGGGAGGGCGGGACAGGGTATGCTATTGTCGTCTCCCAACCAACATGCTGTGTAAACTGTCCCCATCTTGTCATACTTGCTCATAAGTTACTATTATATGTGCTGTCTTATGCGTGTGTATGTGTTGATTGTTGTTGATTTGTCGAACAGTGGCCAATATGCGTCTGTTACACTCTGTTCGATCGCTTTCGTTGCCCGCACGTCGTGTGTTCAGAGGAAGAGGGATGTCGTCTGCCTCTTCCGAGTCGGGTTATTGTGAGGAGGAGTGGAGGACGGATCGGAGGAAGACCAAGAAGAAGAACAGAAGAGAGAGTCGCCCGACCTCGTCGAGTAGCAGCACCTCGTCCTCGTCGGAGTGCTCCCTCCATCTTATCCCTTCCCTCACCTCGTCGTCCTCGGAATGCTCCCTCCACCCCATCCCCTCCCTCATCTGCCCTCCCAAACCGTCCCTTTCCCTCCCTCAAATCGAAGACATGGTCGGCCGCGTCTACGTGTACTTCCAACAACTGTTGGTTCATGTGAAGCGGCAGCAGCGTAGTCTGGAGAAGTTATCTCGCGGATGCGCGGCAGATGGCCGATGGGGCGCGGGCAGTCGCTGTGATCCGCGCGGATGTCTGACGCCGCGCGGCGCGGCGTCGGCGCCGTTCGTCGGGTGTTGGTCGATCCCGCATCCGACCGTCTGCCTCTCAACTCTCACTATCAATATCACGCATTACTTGTCGTTCCTGCGGCGGTAAGCGTGTGTCATCCCATCTATTCTTCTCGTTGCAGTACATACCCATCTCTGCGCGGCGTCGGCGCCAAAGACGCGGCGTCATGTGGCGCCAGACCGACTGGCGAAGATGCGCTGCCATTCTTCATGGACATTCTCTCGCATGCCACATCGCCCGAGGACAAGACAGAGCGACCTTGCACAGGTTACAACATAGGATCATACACATTGCCTGTTCAGACATGACCATGGATATGAACCAAGCCGGAACACAAGACGATAAAGGTATGCATGGGGATGGGAAGGGAAGGACACCCCCATCGCGCAAGGGAATGCGAGATCAGGCGCGATTTGTGTGAAGGTGCGGCGGTAGTGTAGAGCTGCATGCGGGGGCTCATTTCGAGTGCGTTGCTGTTTTTTTCCTGCTGTTTGCACATCTTATTGATTGGGTTCTGAGATGTTGTCGTGTTGTGTGAAGTCGACAATAGTTATGCACATCGAAATTCCCATTGGATGACGTCTAGGGGCGTGTCCTGATTTCCTTTTTGCTCGTTGTTGTCTCTTCATTATCGATCAATAGTGGGATGTCTTGATACCTGCAGGTTCTAGAATGTCTAGGAAATGTTTGATATATTTGATGGTGAGAGATAGTTGCGTGTATCTCGTTATCTCGTATTGATTGTGCGTGTCGTATGGGTAGTTGATTCCAGATATGGGGAGTTTCTCCATTCGTGATCCATTGGCATTTATTCTACCGGGAGTTTGTCCATCCCACCCGGTATCGTCTCTTCGCTATCCTCCTTGTTGTTCCTCATCGGCGTCTTCGTCGTCTTCTGAGGATGAGGGAATCTCGGACGGGTTCCATGTGGCGCACAAGGGGTGTGTGGTGGCAGAGATGACAGATGAGGAACTGGAGTACGTGGAATGGGCACATGAACATAGTCACTTCTTGGAGAGATATTCGGATCCTGCAGAGAGATTTGTCGGTCCGCCACTATTCATCTTTGCCTTGATACCGACCAGTCGCTATCTACCGTATTCACTTCGTTGTCGTGCATATTCCGTCCGCAACTGGATGAAAGGTGAGTGCTGTTAGACGTGTGAGAGGAATGAATTCCTTCACTAGATGATTTGCATATGTTATTGTGATGGTCATTGTGAGAGTGCTGGCTGCTGCGGGGGGTGTCCTTCCAATGGACGGCACTTGGATGCGTCCGATCAGGAGAGGTTGGCTTGGATTCATTCTGGAATGATTTCAGGTGTTACGAAGGGAGAAGAGAGAGATGCGACACGGAGCATCGCAGGTGAGGCCCGCCACTGTTTATCTTGCCTGTTCACTAGTAGGCAACCCGTGTGTAACGTGTTCCAACACGCACTGTTAAGCTGCTGAGTCCAACACTAATTGGGTCGTCTAGGAACCAACGGTCAATCTTTGGTTGTGGAATTCGGCGTCTGCCTTCCAGAGTGTAGGGGTCAGACATACACAGAGTGTGTATGTGCATGCATTTCATTTAGGGAACAGTTTCCTGTGCGGATAATGTATTGATAGCGCCTGTTCACTATACTTGCCATTTGTTGTTGGAAGTATTGGGTTGAGTGTAAGGGGAGGCTGCTGGCAGTCGTTTTCTCCTGTGGTCCTCTTCTCTTTCCTCCCCCAATACTTAATCTCGTCCACATTTTATCCTTTCGTTTTGATTGGTGTTATACTTCTTCGGAGAGATAAGTGACATTGATTGGCAGGCAAGTATGGATGGTATGGGAAGGGCCTTTCCAGCCAACAGATGAGGGACGGCTATGGATGGTATGGGAAGGGCCTTTCCAGCCATCAGATGAGGGACGGCTATCCACCACCACTCTTCCCGAATGTTATTGTGTACATTCTAAGACAACATATAGATATCGGACTCACATTGACATATTGTTTCAATGGTTATGTTATTGATGTGTGTCAGGAGTATTCGTGGAAGAATCTTCATACCGCCACCCGACAGCTTCATTTGCAAGCAATCAACCCGCTGAAGGTGAGCATGAGTGTTCTCTGATCGAAAGTAGATCAAAAGAGAGATAGTGTTATTGATTGGTTGTATTGCAGATCAGAAAGTGTCCCGTCCTCCGCGAGCTCCTCCTTCAACGGCCGTAGACGTCGACGGACATTTCCAAGTATCCCAGGTGCGATTTGTCGTCTTTTGATGGAATCCTCTTCTTTATGACAATAACCATCCGTATGTTTATTTAGCTTGTTTAATTCTAAATTCTGAATGTGAAAGTAGTCTCTCTATTCTTGTATGTTGATGTTCACTTTCTTGTTCCATTGCGATCTCTAAGGATGAGTGACTAGGTGACGTAGGAAAGCGAATGTTTTTGCATTTGTTTTCTTGTTTTTTTAAGAAGCATGCCAGTGGAATATTTTCGGGAAGCAAACAAACTATCTTAGCATTATTTTTTGATGATTTTTGTAGAATTTTTAACTCATGAACAAAATGTCTCTTCATCAGAAATACATCTTAATTATTAAGTCGTATGCTTTCTAAGGTGCCTCAAGTATTCCATTAGCTTCGTCGTCTATGGTCGATTTACGTCGAACTTATCGAAGCACTAAAATATGGTTTTGATGCAATATTTTGGAATTTTCTTACTAGTCATGAAACAAACGCAACATTTTAAATAAATTTATACTTGTAAAAAGAATATCGCAGAAAATATTGTCCAAGTGAATCATGAAGTTGGTTTAGTTGAACATTTCATTTTCTATTATCTGGGCACTTATTATGGGAGAAAATACACTATGGGTATTTCGAAAAGCATCTCACCAAATCCAGGAAATCTGTTTCTTTGTCTGTTAACTCTAACCCAAACCCTTGTTAGAAATTCAGCTGGGAACAATATTTATGTTTTACTATTTGGCTCTTCGGATTCTTTCACCAACTTGTCGATACTCAATTGTATAAGTTTATATATCAACATTTAACACATAGTTTTTGCCTTACTTGACCCTGTAAGAAAATTTTCAAAAATTAACCGAAACCACATTTTTGAGATTTTCCTTTATCTTCGTTTCGTTTCTCTTTATGTATTATAAATGGATCATTGTTGATGCTATGGAAATACTTGAAGCCATCTCGGAAAGCACACGACATAAGAATTAAGGTGCATAAGAATTAAGATGCACCTTACCGATTTGGATTTGAGCCATTCATCGACAACAACGTTTGGGATACCTTTATGTTGGAAGCACCCCGTTTGTGAATTTAAATTTTCAATAGGCACCTATTAGGGGATACTCCGTTTTTGATGTTTAGAAACGTGACAATGTGAACGATTTATGCTTTGAACAACAATGAAGAAAGCTACTGCACTTAGTGAAAAGTCACTTCCTTGGGTCGATCACGATTCGTTGAAATAGTTTGTCTCCCAAAGACATTCCATTATATGTAGATGAAGTCCTGAAACTAACAAGACAAAATGAAAATATAAACTTTTCTATGTGCAGCCCTTTGTGATATATACTTGCTTGGTTTCAGATGGATGTGTTATCGGAGGAGATCTGGCATTACCATAACAGCATCGCTCAGACGGAGCAGACGCTGAACAGGAAACTGCACCTGCGGGACATGCTGTACTATTCGATCTGCCCCGTCTTCCCCATGTGCGGATTGTATGTTGTCGGCTCCTCTCTCAATGGATTCGGCAACAATTCTTCCGACATGGATCTCTGTCTCATGATTACCAACAAGGACGTGAGTCACCTTATTGCTGATGTTCCCATTCGACTGGATAATCATTCGCCGATTTCAGTTGGACCAGAAGACTGACGCAGTTATGGTGTTGAACATGATAATGCAGGCCCTTCGACAGGTTGATTGGGTTGCTCATCAACAGCTGATAGTGGCCAAGGTTCGCTTTTCTCTTGGCGTGTACGGAGTGTTTCGGCCCCTGTCTGTAGTTTGATGTTTGAGGTGCCGATACTCCGCATCCGGTTTACGGCGCCGTTCGCGGATATCACCGTGGACCTGAATGCGAACAATTCGGTCGCCATCAAGAACACACATCTTCTCTGTTACTACTCGAGTTGTAAGTCCACTTTTATGGAGGCATATCCTCCCCTTTATCCCCATATCCCCTTTTGTCCCCATATCTCCTTATTATTCCTTGAGTGTTTTTGGATGAAAACATTCAAAATACACATTTAAAGAAGGAGTGAACGCACTTTTTTCTTACTATGCCCGAGTCTTATGTTTGTTGTGAAACACGAATAAAT
>JACMIJ010001346.1:0-12779 GCA_014805365.1 Koerneria luziae
CAATTCTCCGGTGCACAAGTTAGCTTCCATCACATTGTCCTGATGTGTTGTAACGTATTCACTAGTTGAACAAAGTACAAAAATCAACCACGTACTTGTCCCATCGATAGTCATTGTTGTTCATGACGAAGAATCCCTTCTGATATCGGGCGAACGCCATTCGATTGATGTCGGTGACGAGTTCCTCGGCGGCCGCTCCTTCGACCGTCGAATGGAAGATCGCCATCTGACGGATCGTCGGCCAGCGATGTTCACACACGAAGCCACTCGCTGCATCGCACGTCTGGTCCGGGTTGAAGGACGGGGAGGAGGTCTGGAATCACAATTGTAATGTTAAGAGAAACAATTATATTTAGAGAAACAACTTAGGGTTGTATCTTATGACATGCACCAAGTAGAGAACTTGTCGTCTGAATAGGAACGGATACATGTAATTGCAAATCGAACGCAAAATCTTATTGTTAGACAATGATTACTCATCTCACAGCAGTGCAACCCTATTGTCGTCTTCCTCGTACCTTGTATCCCGAGTCCTTTCCAAGATTGGGTGGTCCCTGATCACGATAGTCGAAGTAGTAACTGCTCATTACACGAGGATATCCATAAGACCATGCGAGCATGTACGAGACAGCCAGTCGGTACGAGTCACCCGTCTTGTACGTCAGCTAAAGTGAGCACAGTTAGTGTATAGAAAATAATCTTATTGTCAGAAAACGCTTACAATGATATTATTGTTAATGTCAAGTCTAGTAAGCAGCATGTCATAGCTGTACATAAAAGGTGTTCTGTTGATCATTGTCATGACATACCACAGCCGGATTGTCGTCTCTCTGATTATCGTGGTTGTCGATAAAGTTCAGAGCATCGTGATCCTCATTGTTACCGTATCCACCGTATCCCGGTCCCATGTAGGCAAGGTTGCTAAGCAAAAATCCTTGATAAGGACTATAGATTGTCATAGTTTGTATGCTAGTACTTACAATTAGCTAATAAAGATATGCGTTTGTTTTGGTGGGATAGGAGCTAAAGCACATTGAAACCAACAATAGCAAAAAAGTGCATAGCAAGAAAATAATGACAGAAATATTTTTTTGTTGAAAAATACCGGATATCATCGTATCGATTGATGCAGTTCGACACAGCCGGGCCAAAGTTGAAGTTGGTGTATCGGCCAAAGTTCGTGTACTCACCTGAACAATTATCGATTTATTTGTAAAGACACTAAACTTTCTCGCTTGCAGCATAGCTATAACGCACGGTTTTCAAATGAAGAAGTTTCTGCAGGACCGGATAAAATTACACTAACAATAAGCTTCCAATACATTTAAGCTGTTATGACTTGTGTCATTAGATCGGCATTTTGTAGTATTCGATAAGAATATACCGAGTTTGATCGCTTCTCCTCCTCGATCAATTACTTCGTGCACGGCAAATGGACGCTGATTTGGACCGAAGATCTAAAGCGGTCACTTTTCTAGCAATACGATTTTTGCCGACGAGTACAATTCGCTTTTTAACGTTAGCGGTTCAAAATTTTTGCATAAATGATATGCATAACATTAGAAAGAAAATGTAGTTTTCCAAAGCGGTTGAAATACAAACATCGTCACGGAGGTTTCGCACAGAGGTGAGGATGCTCTCCAGATCGACAGGATACATGTGTTTCGCAGCATCGAATCTGAAACAATTATATGTCATGTATATTCTCAAATTTAAAAAAAATATTTTTATTTTTGCCAAATGCATGATAAAAGAATCACGCCAGGAATTAATTCGAAATGTCGTCATATGTGTTATTGAACAGAGATCTAGTGATAAGGTAGTTTTCGCTGACTGTTTCGTTGGAACGCACTTTGACCCATTGAATAAAAAATCGTCATATTAAAGGAGGCCAGAAACCGTTGTTTTGTGCTTGCAGAATTGTGTGTATAAGCGACCCGCAACTTCTGTGAGGGGGTCAACTATATAAGGAAATGGTGGTTTTTGCCTCCGAGGATTCACGGTTTCCGGCCCCCTTTAAGCAAAATGGAAGCAAAGATGAACATTTTTGTCTGTATGAGCGATGTATGATGCTTATTCAAAAACAGGTCTTCCCAAAACTGCAACGTAGCTTTTTTAAAGACGTTGATAAAACCAACAGGTCTATGTAATTTTGTCATACTTACATATAAAAACAAGCTAAACGCACACTTTATTTAGATTCAAATGATGTAGGCCAAAAATCTTGAAAGAAAGCCTACCGAAATCCAGCAACTCCCATGTCGATGAACTTGTTGAGATAGTTGCTGATCATACTACGAACATACGGAGAAGCATGGTTCAGATCCAGAAGGCCGTTTAGACGACAGTTGCGCACCTGAAAGCATCTTTTCACGTCTTTTAAACTCAACACAATTAAATTAGGTTTTTGCAGATGAAATGCCTAACATGTTCATTGCTCAAGTTGTGAACCGAACAGTAAGTATCGGTAAGCCGATATGAAGGTACTTAGCAAATCATCATGAGAGTGCTACTTTTCATGCGCATAGCCGGGAACTGTTTTGCTGTCACTTGCATGTGGCAGCGGCCTTGCGTCCGCGTGTTCGGTGCTGTCATTCTGGGAATGGTTCCATTCTCATCCCGCGAAATAAGCAGCTTAACCCCGATTATCACCACCAATCAAGCATGCACATCAGTGGAGGAGTTGGCTATTTTTTGATGAATGTTGACTTCTTTGGGCATTTGCAAGGTGACCATGCAATTACATCATAATAAAATCATACAAACAAACTGAATAGTTAGGGCCCTGTGTGGAAAGAACATGCTACCTATAGTATCATGGATAATACAAAAAACAATCGATATCGCCAGTTTCTAATAATACACTATGATATGAGCAAACGACTGACATTGTCGGCATTCTGTGTGTAGTCGCTGTCGGAGATGTTGGTGTGGCAGGCGTAGTCGTGGAAGTCTCCCGGTCCATACGGCACTCCGGGGAACTGTTCCACTCCGTCGTATCCATTGAAGTCGGAGGATCCCGAGGACCAGATCCCCGGATCATTCTTCTTCTGATCCACGATCACCATGTGATTCGAGACGACGTCCACAACGATTCTAGAAAAAGTAAGCCTGATTTCATAATAGTTATATGTATACATGTTATACCTTTGTTACAAAGGTATGATATAATACATTTTTATATGCAATACGCGTATATTGAACACATTGTTATTTCAAGTACTAACAATAAGATTGAACAAAGGGGATTGAGTTTTTGCTATTGCATAGAATGTACTACCTGACTCCGACTTTGTTGCATCGATCGACCATATCGCGGAACTCGGCTTCATTTCCACTCCGACTGTCCAGTTTATAACTTACAGGTTGGTATCGAATCCACCACGGACAGTTCGTGCCCTGGTCTATCATAATGTGTTCTTGTGGTGGAGACACCTGCAAATGAATTCAGTTAACATTGAAAAGTGTTCAAAGTAAAGTAAGCTAACAGTAAGAATGCTGTATCATACCTTTCATGTTAATACAATCATAGAAGAGCCCTTACTTGAACAGCGCCATATCCATAGTATTGCAGGAATGTTTCACACTCATTGGCAATATCAGGCCATTTCCACTCGTACAAGTGCACCATCAAAGTGCGGTTGTTCCATGTTTGAGGAGCATCGTACCTGCAGATAAGTATAGTACTAACAAGTACTAACAATAAGTAAAAGTACAAGATAAGTAGTATAATTTTGCCAAACATTTTATATCTTTTCCCTTTTAAAGAGTAATTTTTACACATTACTTGTCATAATAAAGTAAATTGTAATAATAACTAACCAGTAAGGACTTCCAGCCTTCGCAGCCCCGAGAAGGGAAATGAGAAGGATGCTCGGGAAGAACATGTGCTTCTCACTGCTCACAGCGTGTCATTGTTGCTTTTTATTCAGTTCATCTTTTTTGATAAGGGATTACTTTCTCCGATAAGACACGCGTATGCTGATGAACGCAGAAAGTAGAAGGAGATAACACGCGGGAAGTGAGTTCCCGCCAGATCTTCTCAACTAGAGTTTTTCCTCGCAATCAGATATCACAGCACACTGCATATGTGCTATCAATCAATAAATGTTGTGTTCCAGTGCCCACAAATCATATCCCACTCCCAAAGTATTCGTTTTTATTTCATTTGTGCTAACAATGAGGAGCTGCTGGCTTTCATTAATTGTATAATACTCAAGGTTTGTAACAACTGTTTTTTTGCTTTTTTTACTACAAACAATACAAAATAGAAGTTCTGATTACATATGAATACTTTTTACATAATATAATACCCCTACAGTACAAAACGTGCATTTTACCCTACATAAAATCTTTTTGCAATTTAAAGAACATCCACCATCGTATTGTTAGAAAGAGCATGTCTTGAACGTGTTCTATTCTCTGTTCTCTGTGTGGCTTTTCTGTTTTCCACACATTTCGTTAGTCACCATTTCTTCGTGTAGCTGGAACTTCAAAGGTGCTTGGCATACTTTGATCATTTGAGAGGAAATGACAGAACAACACGACACGTGTTCCATTCCAACACCGCACATCGACACTGGTCTAGCAACTCAAGCTGTCTGCCTCTCTAACAGTATTCAACCCTTTTTGACGGTAACTTTGGGGTGTGTTTGTGAGACATTTTAATGCGAAACATTTGTCCCTGTTCCGGCCTCTTCGGGACCCCCCGCATTCGACTAGGCCTTGATTCGGGAGAACGTTACTTTACTTTACATTTGTCCCAAAGAGCGATTAATTGCAGGAACTCGCAAGACAATTGGTAATTTCGTTCAACGGTTTAATTTTTCCAGTTACTTCTTTGACAATCAGCGAGACATTACAGTATTATTATTTACACAATTCTTGAAGAACCTGAGTTCGGAATATTCGATAAGACGTTATTAGAAATCATCATGGAAAGTGATTCCACCGTATCGTTTTTGCCAGTCAAGTCATCTTTCTCCCTCGTATAGTCTGTTACTGTCCTTATCAAAAAGACTTCAATTGATACTGTTCTTTATTCTTGGTGAGTTTTTCGATGTTTTGCTAACTTCTAACTGTAGTACAGAATTGGGATGATCGGTTGTTCTTTCTGGCAGGCATTTTGGAACTAACCAAATAGGGTGTTGCTTGAGATTGCTCCGTTGTTCATCCCTTTGCATAAGCAATAGACAGGAAAGTAAAAACAGTAAGTGATAGCTAATTGTAACTTTCTCTCATAGCAATGAGCCAGTATCGTGTCATAAAAACAGTGTCATGAAAATGGCACAGTGTGAACCCTAACAATAAGTTGGTATGCACCAGGAAGAAAAGAAAACTGCTTGTATTTCTACTTGTTACATCCCTTTTTTTCTTACAATTAGTATCCAATTGTGTACGCTTTGCAATAAGTGTATTAAATTGTGCACTTTTAGTTGGATTATGATCCATTGTACTAGATATATGCATACCGCCGAGCATAAAGGTAAAGCTTCTCCCGTAATCAGAGGGGTTCCTCGACGGGGGTTCCTGATGTGCCGGAACACTTTGGGAAATTTAAGGCCGGTGGATCCCACCCGAACCCGGCCCGATACCTTCGTGGTCAGACCACTACCATATAATCCTACCCCGGAGGGATGGCGCCCTGGTGAGGCGGGAGGAACGTCGCGGGGGTCGAACCCGGGTCCGAGCATAGACAGTAAAAAAACGTACTGATTTTTAATCGCCGTTTGTTGCCTAACGACTGTACTTACGATACTGATGGAATACGTTTTTTTCTCTTGCATAATACATACTGCTAATACGTTTGTTCGTTTATTTTCAGAGACTCGGGCTGTCATTGAAAAAGATACCTCCTAACAATAAGCATAAAATTGTCCAGAACTGTTGTATATATGACATGTTGTTAGATTCGCATCTAAAGTCCTTTGATCTTTGCCCTTGGAAAGGAAGAGTCGGCTTTTTTCGGATTGGCGGAGTACTGTATGACAGGCATGACAGATAAGCCGATGTGATGCAATGGCCTTTTTGTGAACAGCACGAATCCTGACTCATATTTACACAATCCAAACTTGAAGAAGTAACTGGAAAAAGCTTATCTCCATTTACGCTACGTATTACTCATTTATTATCATACATTAATAGAATACAATACAAAGCGACACTTTTGACCATGTGGAGGAAACGATTCGTGCTTATGAGTCATCCTCACATCACAGTTAAGCTTCTCACGCGGCAGTCAATCTTCTCACGTTTGCATATCTCTTTGCCTAATTGTAAGAGCATAGAACCCTTGTCATTGTGTGCAAATGAGGTACAGACAATCGAAGACAACATCCTGAGTCCTAGTACCAACCAGACACCAATCTGCACTGTAACCATAGAGTCAAGTTATAAGAAAATGCCAATAAAATTATTGCACCTACAATGTTAGCCAAAAAATATTTGCAAATTGTTCTAGCAGAAGACACTAACCCTATTAGCCACGATTCTATTACTTTCTCACCACTAACGGAAGACTCTATCGGCTAGCCCATTCCGTCCTCAGCACTTGCGATAAAACCGGCTGGCGTATGTTGCAAAGAAAAATTGGATGGATATTTCTTTCTGCCGCCGTAGCCACGGTGATGATAGTTCCGAATCAGACTGTCAGTGCTGATACCCCTCGGATTCCCCGGCTGAGTGGCTTCTACTTTTGCATACGCACATTTTGTGCTGCATAGTTGTGTGCTAACAATAAGAAAGTGTACTGTACTTCAACGCAACAATAAAAAGATACGGTAACTGTCATTTGTTGAAGTAGCACACATCAAAAAGGCACACACATCTTTTCAATCTAACAATAAGAGTTTAACAATATTGAATGTTTCATATTTTAAAAATTGGATCGTTGTTTCACAAAAGATAATGTTTGTAGATGTGTGTGTTTGAAGGAAGAATTCTTCTACTAGAACTCCATGATGATTTATCAAAGAATCTTTCGGTTGATGTTAGAATCGAGTTTCTGCTCTGGAAATGGTATTGAATATGTACTTCGGTCGTCATTGCTTCCCTTCATTTGCCGAGATGACACTCGATAAGCAGCGTGGTTCAAAGACGTCACATCTCTACACAAATCGAGTCTGACAATGAGATGACCAATGTTAAATGTTGTTTAAGAACAAAAAGATGTATTTTACGTCAAATGCCTGTCGTAGTGTTTCGCAAGGCACGAGCAATACCTTATGTAATTATCTAGTAGTTAGTTTAGTGTTTTGTTATTAGTTTTCGTCGCATGTTAAGAAACCCTTGTGTGCTTATTGCCAGAGGTAACTAACAACAAGATCCACAAGTATAATATAATAGGTACATGCTATTCGTCGTAAGAAATCATGAACACGAACAGGGTATAGCTGAAGATGAGTCGTTCTCTTATCTGCTCTTTCGGTACGAAATGAAATAGAAAACACAACGAATAAGACTGGAGGTGCACTCTAGTGAAGAAGCAGAGATTGGCGAGCAATGACGGTGTCGGGAACAAGGCATCAATCCAACGCAGACTATCCATTCTCTATTCTATTATAGTTCGTTATTCCCACATTGCTTGAAATTGTCCGGGGTAGCGTGATCATAGCACATTCTGTCATCGATAAGTTATTGGTATTTTGTTTAGTACGTATTATGATATCTCTTATGATATCTCTGCTACTTCAATTATGATAGCCGAAATATATTCTTTCGTTGTCCTTGCTTTTTATAATACCAACTTGCATTGTCAGTGTTTGTTTCAAATACAACTTTGTCCGGACTTCCGTTTTATCGATACATAAGAAAGAAAGAAAACAACATAATCGGTGCATAAATACTCGGGAATGATGAGGGCGATGATGGTCTCTTACAAGTCCAACGAGAGATCGACATCGTCGAAGGGGAAGAATGGACTTCCCTTGCAGCTGAAAATAATTGGATTTGGTGATTTTAAGACAAAATAGATAAACAAAATTTGTGCACAACGTTCATGATCTTGCTAACAATGAGATTTTACTGTTTCCGAAACTAAAGATATGTGGATAAGTAACACTGTGCCAAATAGTATGTAACCGTTCTTTCATTTGTATGCTAACATTGAACACATAACTGTATGTATGGAAAAGATGTGCAACGTACAATCGGAACTCGAACAGTCGAACACGCTTCTCAACGGAATCCAATTTCTTCACTTCATCTGGAGTCAACTTGAAGTCGAAGATGTTGAAGTTCTCCGCCACTCGTTTCGCATTCGTACTCTTCGGGATCACGGAGATCTCACGTTGAGTCAAGTGACGGAGGAGAACCTGCAGTGATAATAGTGTACGGGCAGCTACTTACTTCTTGCTGTACAGAGATACAATCAGTAATGTACTGTACTATTACATTATATCACTGTGTGCGTTGTGTCAGAAGAGTAAGGCAAACATGTGATCCCAACCTGTGCCGGTGTTTTGTTATACTTCTTGGAGAACTCGAGCACAAGAGGATCCTCGAGGGGATTTGCATCGGGCCAGTACTGATCGGGGCGAGCTGCTTTCCTGCAAATGAGATTGCCCTGATTGCCATAACACCCTGTTATATTTTTAATAATACATATTATATAACTCTGATATTAAGCTTCACAATATGCACGAACACATCTCCTTTTAGTTTTCAGTTGCACTCTTACAATTAGAGGAAAACAGTATGTGCTGTGTACCTTCCAGGTGATCCGATAGGTCCATAAGCAGTGAATGTGATCTTGAGCTTCTTGCACAGTTCGTGCAACTCGAACTGAGGCCAGTAGATGTGGCACTCGACCTGCAATATATCTGTTGCTAGAACTTCGAAATTCCTTACAATCTGGGTATTACATTATTTTTTCAAACCGGATAAACATTTTTCATTTCTTTTTTGCATATTGTAAGCTATATATATCTATGCTTGCATATGCCGTGCAAAAAACAAACACAACAAAAAGCGAAAACACACCTGTAGATTAGCCGGTTTAATCTCAGCCTGGTCGTAGAGCGCCTGGATCTGCTTTCCGTTGAAATTCGACAAACCGAGGGCCTGAAAAGAATCGTGCTAACAATAAGATTCCAAATCGGGGAAGCGTAAAATGATGTACTTGTGAGCTAATTTCTATAGTGAAGTCCCATAGCTTATTGTTAGTGTATTATGTGGCAAGCTAAACAATTAGAACGAGAAAATACCTTGAGAACTCCCGATTTGTAGAACTTTTCCAGCACTCTCCAGGTGTCGATGTGCGGTGTATTTCCTTTGATAACATCCGCCTCTCGGATGGACTAAAAAAACAGATGTAAACATGAATCGTGTTGATAAACTTATGCAAAAAGACTTCTAGTTGTTAAACAAAACGGTCCTGCTTTTACTCAAAACTTCAATCTACGTGCTTCAAAGAGCAATCAATTGTTCTGACAAACGTTTACAAGTTCACGACAAGTATTTTGTATACAACAAGCTCAAACGTAGGCTATGACTAACAAATGTCTTTAAGATGTGAACGTACAGGATTACTGGGATCCTTGAACTTGAGAGGACAGGGACAATGGACGAGGTAGAGGTCGATGTACGTCGTGCGCAGGTTCTTCAATTGCTCCGGAATCAATTTTTCAGCATCGGCTGGTTCCATCGCATAAAAAGGCAGCTGAAGAACGATCATAAAGCGGGTAGTGTGAACTTCTAATTGTAAGAACAAGGTTGATTTTCTTATTGTTAGTGCTATCGTAGAATATCTTTTTGCGGGGTAAGGAAGAATGAGCATTAAACGCAGACTATAAATTTGTACCTTGGTGGTGATGAAGACATCCTCTCGCTTCAGCTTGCCCGCCTTGTAATACTCGTCCAGCACCTCTCCGATAACTGCCTCGTTGCCTACAATAAACGAGTTTTGAATCGTAAGGGCTCCGGAAAGCCTATTCTTAAGTTGCCAAAGATTGGCTTCAATATTCGATATGGGAAACTGCTAATTGGAGGATACCGTAGATGTGGGCGGTGTCGATGAGATGATATCCATTGTCAAGGGCGATGCGAAGGGCAGCAGAAAGCTCCGATGGATCTTTGGCCTGGAAATGACATGTATCATTGTTCGCCTATCGTATTGCCATTATCACAATACGTACAGTCCTCAACAATTCAAACGTGTCTTTTTTTTGCGTACTCCTTGTTATTAGGGTTGTTCTACCTGTCATTGAAGGGGAAATGTTGTACCTGCCAAGTGCCGAGTCCGAGAAGCGGAAGTTTGGCGCCAGTGTTGAGAGAAACAGTTTCCACGGTCATTTCTGTAACAGACACAATACACAGATAAAGCCGACAACAACATGTTTTCTTGTTGTCAATGCAAAGAATTTTGAGAAAGGCAAAAGTCCAGAAGGTCCGAAAGCACGGAATATCAGAGAAAGCGAAAGATAAGGAAGGACTGCACAACAAGCATGTTTTGATGAGGTCGGAAAAGCTGATGCAAATGATATCAAAATTACAATTATTTCAAAGCAGATATTAGAGGCTTCATAACCTTTCAGCTCATATTGAAGATACGATTGCACAAAGATTCAAATCTTTATCAATGTTTGTTACAGAATGACAAAGCATGAGATCTATACGAGTACTAATAAACTTATCACTGTATGATACAAAGAAAGCGATATAATAAGTGAACTCGTCGGTCTTCTCTCGTTTTCTTCTCAGTTGAACTTAATGTCGTCGAAGGGGAAGAATTTGCTGGTTTTGCAGCTGAAAGAGAATTATTTCGTGTGAATTCCAGTGCCACAATTGTTGTGAGATTCTTACAAGCAAATATTTGAACAAGAATTCAACAAAATATACATACTATGATAGTACTATTGTAACTTACAAGGGGAATTCAAACAATCGAACTCTCTTCTCAACGGAGTCCAATTTCTTCACTTCATCTGCTGTAAGGGCAAAATCGAAGATGGTGAAGTTCTCCACGACCCGAGAAGGAGTCACACTCTTCGGGATGACAGAAATGCCACGTTGAGTCAGGTGACGTAGGAGAATCTGCAACAAGCAAACGTAGACACTTCAACGCGATTCTGTGACAAACACACAGAACGTCTAGAAAAAGAGAAACTTCGTGTGCCATCGTTAAGCAAATAAAAACCCATATGAAGTAGCATGCAAGTTTCCAGGAAGTGCTAAAACGGTGCAATAAAGTACCTGAGCGGGCGTCTTGTTGTACTTCTTGGAAAGTTCCAGAACGACGGGATCCTCGAGAGGGAAGGCGTCTGGCCAATGAGCATCCGGCAAACCAGTCTTCCTAGAATTATTCGAATTAATCCCAAATACTTCATTCCGTATTCTGCTCCAATCTATTTGACATCTTCTTGTTAGCAACCAAGGCGCAATTGCTTGCACTGCTTTGAGCTGAAGAACACTATCTTACCACAGCGTATTCAAACTGTTCAGTAATTGCCGGTTTAAAATTTGCATGTTCACTTGTTCTCGTTTCAAATCTCTTTGTGCTCGTGCGTAAACGAGGTACACCGGTGACTGTGAAAAGCTGTATTACAAGCAGCATACTAAGAAAAACTTCCAAAGAGCAAAGAAAACAACGATTCTCAGCTGATGTAATATAAATGAAACACACAAACGCACCTTCCTGGGGATCCGATGGGTCCGTATGCCGTGAACGTCATCCCCAACTTCTTGCACAATTCATGCAGCTCAAACTGCGGCCAGTAGATGTAGCATTCGACCTGCAATACACAGTTCAGAAGTACAAATATACGATTACAACGTACGAAATGAATTGCCTATGTAATAGGAAAATGTACTAACAACATAGTAGTTACCTGGAGATTAGCTGGTTTTACTTCAGCCTGGTCGTAAAGTGCTTGAATCTGCTTTCCATTGAAGTTGGACAAACCAAGGGCCTGGAAAAGAACTTATTGTTAGCTGGCCGATGTTCATTAATAAAAATAGTACTACTTTTAGAGAATATAGCAACAATATGCATATTGAAGCAGTTCAGGTTGTCATGACAACGGCAATGAGTCACCTTGAGTGCACCCGACTTGTAGAACTTTTCAAGGACCCTCCAGGTGTCGATGTGTGGAACGTCCAAGGCGATCACATCGGTGTCCTTGATCGACTGAAAACAAGGAACATATATTGTTTACAAAATATACAAAACTGAAAACGTTTTTTACATAGAGCTTACGACAGATAGATGTGACACATACACACATATACACAATGATCATGATTGAGGGAATAGCCTCCACCCACCTTGTTGTTAGGATCCTTGAATTTGAGTGGGCAGGGACAGTGCACGAGATACAAGTCGATGTAGGTGGTGCGGAGGCTCTTCAATTGCTCGGGAATCAACTTCTCAGCCTCGGCTGGTTCCATTGCGTAAAATGGCAGCTAAAACACTTGAACATATCCGAAGAAAGAGCCCAATTTCAAAGCTGGACAGCAAAATTGCCGTGAAAACGAAAGTCTTATTGTTAGCATAGCAAAAACTATCGTACCTTGGTAGTGATAAAGATATCCTCGCGCTTCAGCTTTCCTGCTTTGTAGTATTCGTCCAGAACCTCGCCGATAACTGCTTCATTACCTGCAACGTTTCAAACTGTTTCTCATAGTTATGGACCAGATACGTTATCTGTGTATACCATAATGTAAAAGTAATTATAATATTGTATTAGAAATTGTAGTTTGGACGAACCATATTTTCAAAAAGGACTAACCATATACATGAGCAGTGTCGATGAGACGGTATCCACTGTCGAGAGCAACTCGAA
>JACMIJ010001347.1:0-12766 GCA_014805365.1 Koerneria luziae
ATTTCCCTGATTCAGGAGCGCTTCCCGAAGGCGAAGGCGCAGATGGAGGAGAAGCTGGCGGCGTTCGTCGCCGAGAATGCACCGTTGTCCGGCGGAGCGAGCACCGACGAGGCGACCGGAGGTGATACGAGGTTCACCCGGAGAAGCATGGTGAGGGATGGGTAATATGGGTAAAAATGGGTAATTGGGTAAGACTGGGTAAAAGTTTGGCTTTTAGAGTAGATAAAATGTCCATAACTGTTGTCCACACACTGGTACTATAGAGATAGGGGTGGTATTTTCTGACAAATAGCACCATGCATGTTTCGTGGGCTAGCTAATTGTGGATCATGCAGAGACCCTGCTGATCCGCTAGTTGCTCGGCTATAATATTATAATATGTAGAATGTTTCTAAAACAAGCTGTTGTGCTCTCGTTTAATCTACTTCTTCGCAGTTTTACAGCAATACCATATGAGTGCGGTTGTTCATATATGATGAATGAGTAAGTAGTAACACGTTACTAAGTAATGAAACACGTCAAAATGGAAAATAGATATGAGTAATGGCTGTGACTGTATGGTGTGTGTTCAGGTGCTGCAAGTGGAGAGTACACTGGACTCGTCCCTCCTCCGACTCATTGCTGATGGTGCCACCCGTTTCCTTCACCATCAGTTGGTCGAGGTGGATTATTTGTTATTTGATTCTATTTTTTTATGTTTTAGGTTTTTCACAATTATTTGTGTTCTTATTGTTAAGGTTTTAAAGCTGCTGTTAATTGTGGAGAGATTTGTCGTTATCTAGAGCCAGTCTTTCTTTTTCGGTGCTTAGCATGTTTACAATTAGCTTACAAATTACAATTATGGTCTTGAGCACCCTTGCATTCTGACTTGTTAGTTTTGAAAATGGTGTTAGAAGGGCACAACGAATTGCAGAAAACACATCTTTGCTTTCTTATGTTCCTTTTGAAGCACAATACCTGCAATCGTGGTGTCTTTGCTTCTCCTGCCGCTATAGTAAACCCTTCGGAATCCAATTTGCGGGCTTGAAACTTCGCAGTTTTCTGTGAGCTCATTGCGAGTTCCCATTAGTCATCCGAAATCTACGAGGTTTAAGGCTCTCGGAATCTTGGGGGGGGGGTTACTATTTGACTACTGCTGGCTAACGTGGTACTGATATTCTATAGTATTAGTATCTGCAGCCGGTAGCATTGTTCTCGATTTCATGTTTGAGTTTCGTTCTGACAAGTGTAAACATGTTTGAACATGATTGTTGCAGATCGCATCGGATTGTCTGAGTCGCTCACGCGAGGATATGATCACGTGCTCGTACTTTTGCGAGATGAGCCAGCGATTGGATGAGACGTTGAACGAGGTTGGTTACTGTAATATCCCGGTTGGCGCTATTGCTAAATATTATGAAAATTCCTGTAACATGTACCCAGTGCGCTGCAAGCTGTACTTTGAGCTCTGTGCAAGACAGAGCAGATGAGGAATGTTCATGACAGTTTTTCTTATGCACACCCCCTTTTTTGAGAAGAATACGTGAGGGAATGCTGTCTTACTCGAGTTTCTTGAGTTCGGGTGGCAAGGGAAATGACAGGCGGAAATGAGAAACGGGGCGCCATTGATTCGCTGTTTCAGGCGACGCAGAAGACGTCGGGTGAATCGTGCGCGTATCTGACGCGACTGGTGAAGCAGTTGTTGATGATTGTGAGCCGGCCCGCTCGACTGTTGGAGTGCCTTGTATGTATATTCTTTTAGTATATTTGTACTATTATATTTATTAAGTGTTTATATTATGTTAAATGTTTGTAGTATATTTAGCATTTGTAGTTCCTTAAGTACTTGTACTGTATTATGTGTGTCCTTGGTGCCTTATTGTTAGGTAAGAATCCTGTCGAGAAGCCTCTCTGATTACGGACAAAACGTTACTTTTACAAAGTTATATATATATTTGTATTATATTTGAAAGTGTTACATTCTTAGCATGTCTGCATGGCAGCATTTACATACATACGTTCGCCTGCTCGATTAGCTGGAGACATGAGTAAGAAACAGGTGTTTCGAGCACTCAGTATAGATGCATATTACCATTTTGGTTTCGCATTTCCCAGGAATAACTTTGATTCTCCCGGGAATGGAAGCCTCTGAACGCTCCCTTTTCAGGAGTTCGATCCCGACGAGTTCTATCAGCTGCTCGAGGAGGCCGAGGGTGTGGTGCGGGAGCAGCTCGGCTCCGGCACCGCCAGAGTACCCGATCTGCCGCAGTACATCATCGGTATGTGCAACAAAGTATAGTTGTAACAATATAATAGTTAGTGGTACTGATAATATTTAGTATAAATAGGCAATATTCTGGTAATATGTGCAAGGTACTGTTCATATGTAAGATGCAGTGGTTATTAATTTCATGACTATAGACTGCGAATCAATGTTCAAACATTCAAAATGGCGACTCATTAGGGAGCTGTGATGCATAATACTGAAAGGCACATGTCTCTAGTCAGGCAAGCAGCACCTCAACGCCTGCAAGAATGCGTCCGCATGTACCGTACCCCTTGGCGCAAGAGGCAATTATTGATTGATCGTTCCCTGATTCAGGCAAACTCGGACTGGATCGCGATCCACTGCTGGAGGACGAAGCCGAAGAGGAGTCGGCGCCGCCCGACAACATGGTCGAGTGCACGCCGTCCACATCCAAGGCGCCCTCCACCTCGTCCGCGGGTGCGCACGCGACGCATGACATCTGGCCGCACAACCGCGCGCCCTGTGAGGAGGATCTCGAGACGATCAGGGTATGTGAATGGATACAATGAGACCATACATGGACAAGGACGTTCCTGGGAACGTAGGGTCACCCCGCATTTGTTTACTTGTATGTGTAAAGCTCGACCGCAAGATATATCAAACCCGAGTATCAACCCACATTTAACATATTTCTGCATGGGAGGGGGTCACCCCGCAAAACAGGAACGTGCTTGTCCATGTATGTATGAGACTGAAAATGAGCAATAATTTTGATAACGATCCCAGTGAAAATATTATAGATTAAGGTATTGAGCTTTTTATGCATACAGAACTATTAATATTTGCAAGAATAAAATACAACGAGGTGTTGTTTGAGCGGTAGAATAGAGTTTCACTACAGTAATATCAGCTGGCTATTGCTTTG
The DNA here is from genome assembly GCA_014805365.1 of Koerneria luziae. Lineage (NCBI taxonomy): Eukaryota > Metazoa > Nematoda > Chromadorea > Rhabditida > Neodiplogasteridae > Koerneria > Koerneria luziae. The sequence goes on from JACMIJ010001347.1 coordinate 3,153, forward strand.
GTATCATTAATCTCCTGTTTGTAGCTTCTTTTAGATACTTGCTTACAATTCAAGAGTAGTAAACTTGTTTAAAAACCAACAACAACAAAAACTGCGACACTCGGTAAACGGTAGCGTTTCAGTTGGTGAGCAACGGCGCGTACGGCGCGGTGTATCTCGTGCGTCATCGCGAAACGCGCCAGCGTTTTGCGCTGAAGAAGATGAACAAGCAGACGCTGATGCTGCGCAATCAGATCGATCAGGTGCGTGATCATCAGTTTTTGAAAAATGTATTCTGTGGTTTGCCTTAAAAGTAGCGGTATGTTCAGCTGTTCACTATTAGCGTAAGTGTGAAACACCAGACAGCCGGCACCTTTGCGACTGCTGTTGTAAATTGGCATCACTTGATTGTTTCTTATTGTTAGATACTATTCGAAAGATTAGTTTTGCCAACTGTTATGTATTGTACTTTAATTTGTTATTGCCATTGTTATTGTTATCTTGTACAATAATATGCACATGTATACTATTCACATATCCAAGGCTTTTGGTCTTCGGGCAATATTACAAGGACACAGACAGGAATAGTCCACCCTCATATTACGTTTTTGTAGGTGTTCGCGGAGCGTGACATTCTGACGATGACGGACAACCCGTTCGTGGTGTCGTTCTACGGTTCCTTCGAGACGCGGCATCATCTGTGCATGCTGATGGAGTACGTGGAGGGCGGCGACTGCGCCGCGCTGCTCAAGAACGCCGGAACGCTGCCGATCGATCTGGCCAGGTGAGGAAGCGGGCCGGATAATGCCAGGAAACCGGGAATTTGCCTTGTGGATAGAACCTTAAAGGGGGCCGGAAACCGGGAATCCTCGGGGCTAGAAGCCTACCGTTTCTTTATATAGTTGCTTCTCTCATGGAAGTTTCGAATTTCTTACATGCACAGATCTGCTTTGATGAAATAGCGGTTTCATAGCTGTTTCAAAAAAAGTTTCTACCTTATGGTTTTCCTTTGTGAAGCGAAAATGTGGTCCGGTTTTGCCGGACCATGAATTGTGATGTAATGGTTGGTTTGCGCAACACTTGGTAGTTATCTTGACGATAGTTTCTGCATTTGCTGTTGCGCGTGAAAATCGCCTATTTTACTATGCCAAACATTTCCCAACGTGATTTACCATTGCCTTCGCTTACAGGTTGTACGTAGCGGAGACGATTCTCGCCATCGAGTATCTGCATTCGTACGGTGTGGTGCATCGGGACTTGAAACCGGACAAGTATGTTTGGCGTGTTTTTTTTTAATTTTGTAACATTTGTAACATTAAAAACTACATTTATAAAGTTTTCGCTGTGAGCTACTTAACCGCACTTTGATTTGAGTATTGGTTTGGCTCCATAGTAGTGACTGCTCTCGCGGGTTGAAATGCATATTCATAGTTTTGATGGGTTCTTAGGACCCTTGAAAACCATTTTCTCTATAGCTGGTTTCTTTTATTAGTCTTTTTATAAGTAAATTTTTTTGATCTACTGTTTTTTCAGTCTATTGATAACAGCGATGGGTCACATCAAGCTGACGGATTTCGGACTGAGCAAGATCGGTTTGATGAATCGGACCACACTGGTGTGCGAGGGACTCGATGTCGGCGACACCCAGCAGTTCAAGGACAAACAGCTGTGCGGCACACCCGAGTATGTTTGCTACGGTATTACTTGTAAAGCAGTAAACCAGTAACCGTTTATGTTCCGGAGCTGTTGTGCTCAGAGGGTTTTGACGATTGCGAACATTTAAGGATATAGTAGTATGCAGAGCAACGTATGGTGTTAGCCTCCAGGCTAAAGTGTCAGTCTCATCAAGACTGTCAGCACCTAATGAACGGTAGTGGTGTAAGGGAGAAGAACAAGTTACTGGGTTTTGGATTACGGGCAAAGCTAAGTATAACAACAACGTGCGTAGATCATACACTGTTTGCTATTACAGATACATCGCACCGGAGGTGATTCTTCGCCAGGGTTACGGTAAGCCGGTCGACTGGTGGGCGCTCGGCATCATCTGCTACGAGTTCCTGGTCGGATGCGTGCCGTTCTTCGGCGAGTCACCCGAAGATCTCTTCTCGAAAGTCATCAGTGGTACGGTATTCTTACAATTAGTGTGTCTTGAGTTTATTCTTACAATTAGTGTGTATAGAATAATAAGGTAGGACGACATCGGGCTGTAAGATGCGTGAAACCTGGCACGTTCGTGTTTCTGCTAGGTATTTCATGTGATGGCAGTTGTGTAATTGTTAGTTTTCGAGAAAAGATTTAAACATTACTGCAGTTCACCTCCTCTTTTACAAATATATTCTATATCTCTCCATACATGGACACGGACGTTCCTGAGAACGTAGGGTCACCCCGCATTTGTTTACTTGTCTGTGCAAAGCACCCCGAAAATTGACCGCAAGATATGAGTATATTACATGCTTCTGTGAACGTGCCATGTCCATGTACGTATCCCTCATCCGGAACAGTCGAATCCGAGGGAAGCCTAGCTCTGAACATGAATTAGAGTAACGTTTTTGATATGTTTTGGTTCAGTTTTGTGCTTATGGATTGGGTACTCATCTGTTTCGTGTTTCAGAAGAAGTGGAGTATCCGGACGGCGACGAGGCGCTGCCCGTCGCAGCCGAATCGCTTATCCGACAGTTGCTCGAGAAGAATCCGCAAGAACGATTAGGTACGCAAAAGCCTCAAATAGGCCTCCGATAGTCCTCAAATAGACCTCTAGTAGGCCTCAAATAGGCCTCAAATAGACGTTAAACAAATGCATTTGATTTGTAAAGATTGAACTTATTGTTAACACCAAGGAAAAGATGACATACCCCGTCAGTTTTGTTCTTCCCCGTGTCTGTATGAACCTCCGAGAGTGTTTCAAGAATGTTGCTTCGCTTGTATCGAGACACTTTTCTGAATGACAAATTGTGCATGCATTGTTGAATAGGAAACAATACAATGATTGTTGAATATTGTTGAATAGTAAAAAAAAACTAAAATAAAACAATGAAATAAAATTATTGATTGCTCATTGTCAGGTTCGCACTCGGGCGCCTCCGAGTTGATGTCGCACGAGTTCTTCACCGGACTTGACTTTAACTCGTTGCTCCGGCAAAAGGCCGAATTCGTCCCGCAACTGGACAACGAGGAGGACACCAGCTATTTCGATTGTACGTTGTAGAGTCAGTTAGTGTCTCCGGGGAGTCGAGTTGAGTCGACTTGTAGCCGAGTCGACTTGGATCGGGGTTCACTGGATTCCACAAAGATGAGCTGGTGTCTCTCCCTGTATCAGGATTGCAGGCGCCGATCCAGTAGTATATGTAAACGGGAAGATTGCTAGGAATAAGACCTCAAATAAACAGCTTCAGAAACGCTGTGGTCAGACGGTTTTGTTTGTTGACTTCGAGGGGAAGCCAGCACAGAGATTGTTCTTCTTGCGAACTCAACATTACGTTTTGCGGGCAATGTTAGGAAGTTTGTTGACGCTGACGCGTACGCTCCGCTTTGCAGCGCGCTCCGATCGCTACAACCACGACGCGGAGTCGTGCGGCGAAGAGGATGCCGCGGGCGCCGCGCCAATGTTCCACTCGTTCTCGACCGCCTCGCCCAGGCACTCCATTGTCGGTCTCGAGGGTCCGCTCCTGCCACCGGATAAGATTCCCGCGGTAAGTACCGGTAGGGATACTCTGCAGTGACAATAATGTATCATGATTAGTACAAGAATGTCTAGTTTGCATAAGCTAACGTTTGAATGAGGTGTACATGTGCTGTTGGGATAACAAGCACAACGGCCACTAGGAAGAGATTACGGTAGCCCAATTAGGATGTCTGAAATGTGCTTTTGTGGTGTTCGTAGTACAAAGTGACTCCAACGTTATTACTTATTTATTACAGTTTTATAGTCCCTTTCTGAATCTTTTGTCTTCGACTTGCATTCCCTCATTTGTAGAGTGTCTCCCCATCCGCCCTCCCACACTCGACCTCCTCCTCGGACCATCCCTCGCTGCCTCACACGGCCTCCTCGTCGATGTCCTCCACGCACGTGTCGATCCCGGCTCCCTCGCGGAGATCCCCTCATCCGCTCATCTCCAATCAGAGCAGTGACGATCATTCCACTAACGATTCGCTCAATGATGATCGATATGCCTGTCCAATACCATCGGTTGGTCGATTTGATATTATTGGCCCGAGGATCGAACCTCATGCGTGACATAAAGCGCCTCCTGCCACTGCGCCCACTTGTTATAATACGGGGATAAACATGTTGAATTGCAGGCGGTGCTGCTACGACGGCGCTTCTCCGCGCAGCGTCAGTCGAATCTGTCGAGTTCGAGTTCGGGCACGACCGGGCAGCCGTACTATGGCGGGACGACCACGCCCTCCTCCACCGACAGTTCGATGGACGCGTTTGCGTTCCACGAGAGACGACTCACCGGAGACTCGGATATGGTATATTAGTTACCGTATCCACATAAATATGAACCTTAAAATTTTGAGTGTTTAAACACTCTTTAGTGCTATGGATGAGCGAATGCATTTTGGGAACTATTGCATGAGTTGCGCACTCCGTGACGCGTGTTTATGCGTCGCGTGTGTGCGGTAGTTGGTTTTTGTTCCGATTGAGGGAATGCACCAATGTTTTTTTTGCTTACTTACCAGAAAATGGGTAGTATTACTAGTATCTCATTGTAGTAGTAGCAAGCGACATCATGACGTCATTTCAGTCGCGTCACACGCGGCGTTCTCCGCTTCCGCGCTTCGCGATCTCGTGCGATCCGGACGAGGAGGCGGCGAACGGCAGCGGCAGCTATCACGGCAAGGAGCTGAAGGAGCACAAGGAACTGTCGCCCGTCGTCGAGAGCAACGGCCGGATGCGCGGAGAGGTGAGCGCACGCAGCGTTTTTACGTGTTTACGCGTCGCGTCAAATGACATATCGTAGCTGTTCGTTGTTAGTCGGTTAATGTTACCACAGCTTTAACGGACTCACTTGTACCCTTCATTTTAAGTACCAAAAGGGTGTTTTATGCCACATATGTGAATATTTTCTACACTTTCCGTATGGTTTGCCCATCCTCAACAATGCAAATACCTTACTTCACCGCTGTTCTGGAACAGTCGGCTCTGACGCAAGCATAGTTCTTTTGCTTGCAGTGACACGTCATTGATAGTTCTTACCACAACCCTCTTTCAGTCCCTGGAGGATCCGTTCCCCTCTCCGCCCGCCCAGTCCTCCTCCCTCCAGCTGGTGATTCCCTCGCCGTCCTCGCACGGTTCCTCATCCGGTTCACTGACACTGCAACAGCTGTCACCCGGCGCCATCTCGGCTTCGTCGAATAGCAGTGTCGACGGCAGCATGCATCAGACGGTAACACCGGTTTTTGATGTTACAGAAAGTACCGTAACCCTAGTAAGCATTCTGAGGAGACGGTAACATCGGTTTTTGATATTACAGAAAGTTACTGTAACCGTAGTAAGCGGTCTGAGGTGGGCACCCCGGAGACGGTAACACATTTTGAGTGCTGTAACAGTTTGGTGTTACTGTTATGTATTGTTATAGTAGTAGATTTTACATTTGTATTACTGTAGCCGTTTTGCGTTACTGTTAGTAAGGAGTTGCGGTAGCTTTTTGAACCATGATTTTGGCAGGTTGAGCCTACAGCAGCATAAGTGCTCTACGGTGTCACAAGCTAGTAGTTGTACTCTGGTTTACTTTTGCGGCGACTTTAATAGAAAAGTAAATTAAAGTTCGTGAAAGATAAATTGAACTTCAATGTTTTACGATTATGCTTCAGCCCGGATCGGACAGTTCGACGCATCCGCTCTCACCGAACATGGGCACACAAAAGGCGCCGATTGTCGTCAAGTATGTTTCCGGTGTTTATCACCCGGCTAAATTCCGGAAGTCCAGTTAATCTTGAGAAGTTTATACTAGTATACGTACTGCGCGCTCAAACACGCTATGAATGTGCTCTATTAGGTTGTATAAGTTAGCTATAGCTCAACTGATAACCGTTTATAAAGTCACTATCGAGGAAAGTAGTGCTATGTTTCTACTGTAGTGTGGACTATGTTACAGTCTTTTATTGTTACGGTTATGCATACAGCTTCTAAACAGTTTCTAGTTAGACTCTTTCTATTATAGTTTCAGTTTGACCCATTTTTCGGTCCAATATTTTGGCCATCTTTCAGGAAGGGTCCGTTCGGCTTCGGCTTCACGGTGAAGTCGGTTCGGGTGTATCTTGGCGAGACGTCGGAGTACTACGTCATCGAGCACATTGTGGCCGCAGTGGACGAGGGTGGACCGGCGTATGAGGCGGGGTTGAGGTACCGTAACCTTTGAAAAGATACAGTTGACCTACCGTAGCACTTCGGTAACATGCAGGCTTTCCGTTGCCACTGTACTGACAATGAGTTTGATACATACAAGGACAAGGACGTTCCTGGGAACGTAGGGTCACCCCGCTTTTGGTTGCTTGCCTATGTGAAACACTTCGCAAATGGAGCGCAAGATATGAGCATCACCGCGTATTATAACACGTTTCTGTATAGGCTAGAAACAGGAGCCGTGTCCATCTATAGTTCGATAGGAGTCAGCACAGTCACATCGCAATGATATAATAATTACGTTACATGATAATTATGATAATTGACAACACAATTTTGTTCTTTCAGAGCGGACGACATGATAACGCATGTGAATATGCATCCCGTGCACAATATCACACATCCGCAGCTGATGCATCTCATTCTCGCCTTTGGCAATGAACTCACACTCAAGGTGAGCTTATTATGTTATGTAGGTTTACAATTAGGGGTTTATAAAGATTACATTACTGTTTGTTTCTACATTCAGCAATGTTGTAAAGTTTGCTACATTTATTGTATTATTTAAAATAAAATGTTCAGGTGACGCCTCTATCAGCGACAACGATCAAGGAGGGCGCAGCGAGGAAGACTGTCGGCAAGCTGGCCAAGAAGGTAATTTTTTAAAAATCGTATATCCTGGATCTTATTGGCAAAATTCTGTGACTAGAACGTTTATGCGTATTTGGAAACACTGTAGGTGCAGGTTAAGATGTAGTTGCCAACAGTGTGTGTGAAAGTTTGAGCAAGCTTTGGACTTGGTGTGCCCCACAACGTTATGGCCCCCGGCCCACTTATTGTTAGTACTTCCCGCAGCCAAATGCCTTGACGCGGGCAAAGTTTGTTTTACTTTATTTTATAACGTTACTTTGGTTTTAAATATTAATGGCGAAGAAATCGGTCTGGCGAAAGATGGGCACTCCGGACTTGAATCCGGACAGCGGCCCGGCTCCCTCGTTTGCTGCCCCGAGAGCAGATATATTCCCGACTTGTGACTAACCTATAGGATGTCGAAAATTTTGAACTGGAAACACTCCAGGAGGTTCAAATTTCCAAAGAAACATTCCCCAGGATGTTGAAATAACTGTGCTTGGTCACGGCGTGGATATTGTATGCCCACAGGCTGTAAGGCTTTGATTCCGGTGTACTGTACTTTTGTTTACTAATTACGATCGCTTTGCAGAAGCCGAAGCGACCGAATCGCCGCGTGGCGCTGGACAAGAAGCCGCGGAAGGCGTCCTCGCTGCTCCGTCGGCTGAGCGGAAAGCGGACGAACAACGATATCGTCCCCGGCAGCTCCTCGCAGAAACAGACGTTCATGCCGAGGTTTGCTTTACTTACTTTGTAACTACTGTATTGTTTAGTATATGGTAAACTGTATTTTTATGCTATATAGTTTGTAACGGCTGTGTAGTTTCATATGCTGTATACTGTATGGTTTCATAGCTTCGTATGTAGTTTCATCCAAGTCAGCGGAATCTGCTGTTTCTGGGCACTTGCTGTCAATTTATGCAATTTCATGGCATCATGCGCATGCTGGGGTAGACGGTGTTCTATGTACTCTGAGGCATAATTGTGACGGATTCGGTAGCGATTTGGTCATAGGCGCTTTTGAAAGTACGCGTGCACTTTCAAAAGCGCAATGATCTAGAATCTTACCATTCGGGTCCGATATGCTCATGTGATGCTTTATTTAGAGCGCTTTAAAGCATACTGTAGCAATGCATTTGATAAATTGTCTTGTTTTTCTTCTTCTTAAGTTATCATTCTTATATTTGCAGGTCGGTCTCCTCACAAGACGGTGCGATTCTGCAGCAGCCGCCGGTGGGGCCGGCCGCCGCAGCGGTCACGCCAGTCGATCCGGCCGTGAATACGCAGAAGCGGCTGTCCGATGTCGGCTTGAGGGAGGAGCACAGGTACGGTATTGTTCAAGACGGTTGCACTTATGAAAATGTTCTGTAATGTTGACCCTCTTCAATCTTTTTCCTTGCATTGTTCCCAAGAAGCGATGGGTTTGCAGCTCAAATTCCTTCTCTCATTCCGCGCGATCCTGGGATTCCTCTTTTTTGCTTTTACTAGGAGACCCCACTGGCGTTGTTAGTTCAATGCACAGACACAATATGCAGGGCAGTGCATACACAGTAATCCTATGCTTCGAGGTTCTATCTCTTCCAACGTTTATATCCTTCTATCCTTGCAGATCACCTCTGGTCTCCACCTCTCGTCCGTCGTCCCTGCACGGTCTGAAGCCGAAGTCGTTGTCGAGTTCGACGGTGCCTTCGTCAGCGCCGAAGCCGATCACGAAACCGACGACGCAACCGACGCCCATTCCTGTCAGTCCGCTCGCACGACAGCCGTCCTCGTCCAGGTGAGCATGAGATTTGGTTGAAGAAGAGAAGTTGCGGGTTTATGTACATAGCTAATAATGAGATAGCAAAATACGTAGTGTAGATCGTTTTTTATAGATCACAATGGTGAGGATAGAAGTGTTTTAGTCTAACAATAAGACGAATGATTTCTAAGGCAAGTGAATTGTTGTTAGTAATTCGTTCAATAGGAATGAATAGCCGATTTATTATAATTCTTTTTATTTATTTTAAAAATAATATTAATTTTAAAGATTTACGCATTCGTTGTGTTGCAGGCCGTCGAGTCCGTACAACACCTCGCTGGTGCCCGACCGTCCGGCTCCCGTCTCCTCCTCCTCCTCGGCTACGACTCCACCACCCGCCTCTCGGAATATCATGCACCGGCTCCTGCACAAGGACACGTAACCCGGGTACCGTATGGGTCCTGGTTCTTGGTGGGTGACCACAAGGTGCCCTAAGTGAGTACCTAAGGCTAGCCTATCTGCCACCCAGGTTCCCTTGGTTCCCAGTTTTTTTAATCCTAAAGTACTCGTTCTAACTCTATATATCTGCTTCTGTGCTTCCACTGTTACCTGCAGTACACTTTTTTGAAGATGCGCATTGTTATTTGCAAGTTTGTATGTATGTGCGAAGAAATGTTTGAGTATGTCGTCTATGTGTATTCTATCTTTGTAAGTGTTTTGTATTATTATTATGATTATTGCTGTTTTATTGGTTTTACGAAGAATGGTTTTTTTCTCCCTATTTTTCTTCTTCCTGATATTTCGTGTAGCCTCCAGTTCGTTTCTTTCTGCTAAACGATCTCTGTTTGTGATCCATAATATCCCGAGGGAGAGCATATATTGTGTATGTAGTTTGATACTGTTTGGCTAAGA
>JACMIJ010001348.1:0-12765 GCA_014805365.1 Koerneria luziae
TTCTGGTAGACACCGACACAGGAGTAGGTAGTTCCGAGGTCGATTCCGATAGCTTTGCACGACGACATCACTGATGATAGCAGTTGAGAGTTGATAGCAGTAGATGAGAGCTTGATTGTGTTCAATGAACTGGTTGCCCATTGCAGGCCACTGGCTGCTCATATACTCTTTCCTGGGAATCTTCGGGTTCTTTCCAGAACATTCGAGTACTCTCTCGGCACTCTCGTTGTCGTGATTCTCTCATTTTTCCGCACTGCGTTTTCCCTTTTGCGGTCTGCGTCTCTTCGCATTGTGCACTCTCTCGTATCCTCTCGTCGCCTGGCGAGTGTGAGAGGGTTGCGGTCAGCTGGTTCTACACAAAGAACAATTAGGGTCTCATAGGGCTATTTATAGATAGAAAGTTCCGGAACTTTTGTGATGAGGCCCATTGTCAGTTAGAATATTCTAGGTCCTATCCTTACGGGAGGACCTGCAAAGCAAAGCAGGCACATGCAAATACGTTGCAATTGAGATTGAAGAAGCGAGCAATAATTATGGAAAAGAAAAGTATGCGCAAAAAAGTAAGTTTGTGGAGGAAAGGAAACAAATGGACTCACTCTCTTAAGAAACATCGTCGTGTTAACACTACTAACATTTCGTTTTCATTATTCTACAGCCATGAGTATTGAGAGTGACATTTTGGTATCCTGCAGCCGGATAAATTTCTGATCAACCCCCACACAACTAATTTATATATGAACAAACCATCACAGTATTGGTGAGTCTTTCATGCCACCACTAATATATTAATTATGCTTACTAAATTAATTTCTACACACCCCGTTTTGCGTTTATGGAAGACCCTCTTTCTCTATATTAACCCGCTCTTGAAAGCCAAATTGTCATGTTTATTGGCGTCAACTTTCGGTTGTCTATCAAAATTGTAGATCAAACGCAAGGCTGGTTTCTCTGGTGGTGAACTGAGCGCCAAAATAGAATCCGAAGAATATTGAATAGACAACGCATTGATTGTCATCAACGTTTCATTAAATTCTGCCGATCGAAACATGCTCATTTCATACACATTCCTGTCGCAACGACGTCGACGACCGGTCGCCTACGTGAATGGTTTGTTGTTTCGAGACCACAGCTGCCTTTTGATATTCATTGTCCTACCCCTCACTTCACAGTTCACCCTTTCGATTGTTTCCCAGAGAAGCTGTTGTTCTAACAATCAGCGTTCAATTCTGAACAGTCCTTCATCATCCGACCGTCATATCTTCACAGCGTTTCGTAGCTACCGAGCTAATGTACCTCATTTGCATACGAAGACAAAGAAACTTGCCTAGAGAACAGAGAGATGTAAATTTTTAATCGGCAGTCAGTGAGCAGCCTGAAAACGCTGTATCTTATTGTTAGGAGGAATACTTTTCTCATACTGCAGGAGGTGACTTTCTGGCTGATCCTGGTCGTCTTGGGCGTTTCGATCTTCACGGCGCTGTTATCCGTCGTCGGTCTGGTCATTCTGTGCAAAGTGATGCGATTCCTCCGACCTCCTCCAGCACAGCAACAGGTGTCTGCACACGCTTCCCATTGTGAGAGCTTTCGGCAACTAACACAAATTCATCCCTTCTATTCGGTTATGTTCAACGATGAGAAAGATCCTTGAAATTCAGGTGGTAAACAGAAACTAGCACTGGAACATCTAGCGATGTTCTTATTGTCGGTAAAGTATAAGTAGCTGCACGTCATAACCGACTGAATTATTCTTATAAAACATTCTTGCTATATACGAATGCATTCTTACCTTTGCTTTTTAATAAAAACGAAAATTTGCTCATATAATGAATAACACGTGATGCTGCAGGCGCCGCCAAAGGACATCGTAGTCGAAAAAGGCAAGAGCACACCCGTTGAGGTGAACGCCCAGGTGACGGCCGTCCCCACCATCAGCGTCGTCTCCCAAGCACCGAATCTCACACGAACCATTCACACTGAGGACGAACAAACGCAGCAAACACATCAACCAGCTTTCGCATAGTTAACCCCAGAGATCACTCTCTCTCTCTCTCTCTCTCCAGGACCATCCATAGCGTTTTCCGCCTGTTGCTCGATCCCATTCAAATGCAAGAAACTTTCCAACAAGTATAGAAAAAGAAAAGGCATACAAAACGCTATGGGTCCATCCTGTAACAACCGCATTCATGCAGCCGACTCCACCTTTCTTTGTTACCTTTTTGTACAGTTGCGAGAAACCTTTTATGTTATAAAACAGAGTCGGCTGGCATGCAAACGATCGCCCTCCTAATCCTTCTTTTCTTCTACCGGATTCGTTCTTATGACAAAATATCGCTAATCCCGCTGTTTCGGTAGAAATGTTAGTTATCACGAGGTTATTGATAAAAGTGTTTGTGAATCTTGTTGTTACCGTAGCTCATCTTTGCTATTGGACCATGATAGACATGCATTTCCAAAGGAAGTTCGTCTGTCCTTCACAGGAAAAGAATGGTTCCATGCGCCCATCTGATCTCGTGGTGTAGTGGTTATCACATCTGTCTAACACACAGAAGGCCGGCGGTTCGAGCCCGCCCGAGATCAAACATTTTTTTCGTCACAACACTTGCTCTTACAATTAGTGGGTTCGGCAAAATTAACTAAAAGTATAACTGTATCCGCGTTTTTATACGGTAAGCGACGAAGAGCATATACAAAATTTTTGTTATAATAACAGTTAGCTTCTTACAATTCGAATTGAAATTAATGCCACAGTAGAAATGGATGCTTACGATAACAAGTTCACCCACAGCAGTTCAGTTATTGTACGGTTGTCGTAACCAGTTGACAATGATCCCATCATCACAGCAAGATCCATTACATCTCTACAATGAGCTTCTCGTGTACGCGCTTTCAGGTACACACAACCGATCATCTATTAGGTGAGGTTGCTGTGTGCCAGACTGCCCTTTCCAGTTGTTCTCTTCTCTTATTGTCAGTGCACATGTGTGACTGGCTAGACCAACGCGCTGCGACGCGTTGCGGTCTAGAATAAATGTGCAGCTTAGATCTTTCGTGTTCAACCGATTGATCGACCCAAAGCCTCAGGGCTGTTTCTTATCAGATGAGCCTATCAGTGTTCATTACTTCTGTCGCTGGTAAATTTGCAAAATTGATAATTTCAAAAAATTTTCTTGTATTTTTTTGCTTATTGTTAGAATTAGTTTTATGCATTCGTATGCTTTTGTTTATTCGCAGGGGGTTTTGTGCATTCCTTTGTGTTTCTTTTATCAAAGCGCTTGCATCATCGTCATCATTCACCTCTTTTTGCAGCTCAAAACTGCGGAAAAAAAAGAAAATTGCATTTTTACAACTCCAACCATTCTTACAATTAGAGAAGTGTTTTTAAAATGTTTCCAACAAACAATTCAGAAAAGCATAGTAGAACTTGTTCGGCAAGAAGTTCCCAACAATGTATTCTTATTGTCAGTGTGATTTTCACTGCATTTTTTTCACGATTATAATAAATTGTCAGTGTTACCAAATAATATTATTGTTGCATCAGTGAATTTCATTGTCGTGAGGTTTCTGTTCACTTTACTATTAGGTTTCGCCTATCACGTGCTTTATCAGTGCTTGATATCCTTATCTCACTTCTTATCTTTATACTTATCAGTACTTGTCATCCTTATCTTTCCCTATGCCTCCGATCTGCTCCCTTCAGAGTCGATTTCCCTCCATGTCCAAGGCCCTCGATCGCGATGCCGGCGCGAATTTGGTCTCCTGGGACTCCGAGGACGACGATGAGCCGGAACCCAGTACGAGCACCTCTCCGACGTCTCCGGAAAAGTTGGCATCGTGCCAAAAATCGCCGGCTCCCGCCTCCACTGCGTCTTCCACCTACAACTTCTCGCAGATGAGGAATCTGCTGGATGAGGACTTCCCTCTGAACGATCTCCTTGAAAATACCGACGAATGCATCGCTTCACCACCGGAGAAGCCCAAGCCCAGGGTGGTTAAGACGCCCGCTGGCGCCCAGGAGGCGCTACGATCCGCGGCGGAACGAAACGGGTATCCGGATAGGACGAAGCGGTCGGCGCACACGGCCATCATGTTAGTCGAAAACGCGTTGGGCATGAAATCGTCTTCGTATTCCAAGGAACAACGTCAGAAAGAGAGGGAACGACTCGCCAATGCGAAACAAGAAAAGCAAATCGTCAAGAAGAAAGCCGCCGAGACTCAGAAACAGATTGACGAGGCTTTCAGTTGAGCCCCGGTGAGCCATTTTAGAGCTCTTTGAGCGCCAACGGAACTTTCTCTGACCGTACAGGTCTTATTGTTAGGTTTTGGGTTGTGGTGATGGGTATGCAATTATTCAGTATGAATTTGTGAAGGTTGCTACATTTACAAAAGCGATATGTTTGTGCTTCACACTCGTTGCATGAAGTTGGCAGATTCTTGAAATAGTACTCCTGGTCGCTTTCTTAAATGTAATAACCTTCACATATCAGCTTTTGTATGCGTTATATAGAATGTATTTGACCCCGCGAAAGCGGGAATGGTGTAAGGAAGAAGAAGAAGAAGATATAGAATGTATTTGAGTATATGAAGACCGTTTCTATCTATCTCAGTCATAACTTTGATCTTGTCCTTTCAAACTTTCTTCAATTGCTGCAGAGTACACATTATGTTTACAATATTTCAATTACCTTCATATATTATTTGACGGGAGGAGGAAAGAACACTTTTTAATTTGATTACTGTAGAATTGCGATATTTCCTAAAGTAAAACCCACTTTTTCTCCCTCCTCTCACTGGGGCTTGATTAGAATACTTTTCAAGTCAATATTTCCTCATTGTTAGGCGTTGTCTTTGAGTGCTACCTCTTTATCGGTTCTTTTGGTTTCAACTTGCGGGAGCTGTCCATTTCACCCATTTGTGACTTTCTCTATATGTGCCTTCTTCATTTTAGGTCAAATGTGTTTATTTCAATTCAAAGATAAAGTATGATGCTTTCAATGTTGTCAGATTACGATGGTTTGCATAGTACTTCTCCGTGAGAAGTCGGTTACTGTATATGATTGTCGACAAGCAGTGAGTACTCATATAACGTGTTGTTTATATGGCTATGCTTAAGATTACAGTAGGCGTTTCTTGTCATTGTTCCAGGTACTGTAAGCTGCTGAGAATACGGTGATCAGCCTGTTCACATAGCAGTTGTACCAATCAAACGTTTATCGTCGAGCAATTACTGTTCGGGAAGCAAGTCGAGATGTTCATTTGAAGTCACTGGAAATGAAAATAAGAAAATTGTGCGAGAAGAGGATAGAAAAGTGAAAAAATGTAAAGAAAAGTTAAAAAATTCAAGAATAAGGCACTAGAAATGAAAGTATTCTGGGACACAATAGAGAGAAAAAGAGAGCACAAGCATGCAATTCGTATTGCAATCATGTACAACGAAACATGAAACTCGGGCACACGACAGGCGGGAACCAAGTCAAGTGATGGAACTGGAAAACATCGGAGAGGCGTCTACGTGGCGCCCATTGGGCGCCAAAAATGCAAGGAAAGCTGTTGGCCAAAAAACGGGAAAGATGTAGAAACGAGGCAAGTATAAAAGTATTCACCAACCAGAGAGCATTAGTATTTCTAGTACTACATTTGTTACTGTTATTATTAAGCATTATTATATATAGACACTTACAAATACACTAGAGAATTAAAGAATGAGAATGTGGGAAAGAAAGGCAAGTCGAGTATGATGAGCAGGCAGTGTGTTCTATATAAGAGGGCTGGGAATTGGAAAAAGCCTGGAGAGATGATTTTGAACTTTTGTCACGTTTGCTTCATGTTCTGCAGCAGATATGACCAAAGAATTTCTGCGACCATAAGAGTCTTGAGCAGACAAAGTCTGACCAAAAAACATTGGTCAAAAGCAATACAGTTAGCTTTCGATAGAAATTTTATTCCCTGAGCTCTTATATGTATGTACCTACAAACGCGGCAAGAATGCAGAGAAAACAGATAATCGTTCAGCATATTGTCAACACTATCTTGACGACCTTAAAATTTCAAGTATCTCTTTTTGACGTTGGAATTTATCTGCTTCTGATGTTGAATAAGTGAAATATGGGGGGAAAGGAATCTTAGAGCATTCCGTCCATTTCGGCTTCGACATTGAACACCGGTGTGTAGGGAATCTTCTCTGGCCGATGGTAGTAGGATTCCACGGAGGGAAGCACCTTGCGGACGACCTGCTGCAAGGCAAACAATCAAAGTCACGCCAGGAGGCCGAACGTTTCTCTTATCGTAAACTGGCTAGCAAGTGTAACCTAATTATTGGGCTTCTCGATTGCTATCAGTTTATAACAATGAGCGAACAATAAGAGTGGAAAGTTGCAATTGCATTGCCCTTTACCCTTTTCGAGTCCCGGCACCCTTGGGACCGTCCGGCAGGTTAGATTCCTTGATATATGAGTACTTCACGTTACTTACCCTCTTCGAGTGATCTGGTCCCATCTCATAGCTGAATGTGCGGTACGCTTCAATGTTCTCTGTTGCCTCCACGAACTGCAACCGCCGGCCAGGGGGGAAATAGATGACGTCACCACGAGATACCGACATACGCTCGACCTGCAATGTGGAGAATTCCATATCAACTATACAATTAGACGTTCATCAATGTAAAACATCAAGCACATTGTATCCCCGGTTAAGACACTAAAAATTTACATTCATAGTAATACCTTTAACTTGTATATATGTATTTCTACTCTTGTGCCATATGTACAAACATATTTCTATTGTTATTCTTTTTTACAGTTTTTTTCATGCAACTTATAAACTATTATTATTATTATTATTATCTTTTTACCCTTATGAGACTTTGACCTTACCTACGGAAGGCCTACAAAAATTATGAGGTGCTGTTGCCTGGCAGGCGGACTAGCCCTGCTCCGGACTGAGCTAGCGGGACTCTGACAGGAAGCACAGGTACGATAAACCTGACCAAGAGGTACGAAGTACCCCGGGGTGTCACCTCATCCCTTAAGAGTCAAAATGACGCCGCTGGTAGCAACACCCGAGTCGCCTTAGAGGACTGCAACATACTCGATCCGGTTTGTTCCTCTGTGGTAAACATGAGAGGCACGGAGCACTTGCGCAACTAAGCACGAAGCACAATTCCGCAACTCTGGTAATAAGCGCAAAATAATATGTTTCAGCACGCAGTATCGGAACGCAGTACATGTGGCTACATCAAGAATGTTTCTTTTGTGCAGTCATATTTACTAACGCTGGACACAAGTGACTCTCTATTCTCCCAATCCCCTGTTTCCTACCAATAATGCGTTTACAAAGGCCATCCTACATCGGGCCCCTTAAACTTCGCAGTGTTATAATGTTGAAATTTCAGCCTATCGCTTAGTACATTGCATGCTTACATAATAATGAAATGTATTCAGAACTCATAACCTTTCAACTCCTCCCGAATTTTCTGCCCTCCTAGGAGAGCCTTCAAAAACTAGAGGTGCAGCTGCGTACAAGCCGGACTCACTCCCATGCCGGCGAGGAGCAGCGGGCACTTGCAGCGAGCTCAGACTTGTCTGGCAGTTCATCGAACTCGTTCTCACCGCACACCTCGGGTGTCAACTGGGACAGTAGCCGCCAGGACGAACAGAGGAAGCACACTAGCAACTGCGACATACATAAACCGGCATTACAATGCGACATACATAAACCGGCATTACAATGCGACATACATAAACCGGCATTACAATAACAGTAAAAAGCGAGTAGTAGGTGATGAAGCTCTTTTGTTCAAGTTAACAAAGAAGTTACATCCACCTGCTTAATTGAGCTTATGTTTGGTATTCATTTGTGATAGAAGAATAGAACTTCGAGACTACAATAACATATGGTTTCCGTTACCATCTTTCAAAACTGGCGTCGTGACACATCTTCTCAGCTCCATAGTTTTAACATTGTTCCGATTTGTCTGTCTAATCTCTTCTTCAGAATAATTCTGATAAACAAACAAAATCACCGAACTTGGTTCAAGTTATTAGTACAAACCAACTCTTCCTCAGAAGAGTCTTCAAAAATTAAGAGGTGCTGCAGCCTGCCGGGCGGGCTCTCCCATTTCCCGGGTTGGGCTCAGAACGGGACCTCGGCGAGGGAGCACAGGACCACCCACGAGGGCAGCCTGACCGGGGAAGTGTACGCGCACACTCTTGAGGGCAGCGGCTCCCCCGGGTACACCTCACCTGGAGGGTGTCGTCCGTCGGATCTCTTTGAGATGCTCGTCACGAGCATCTCATTTAGTGGCTATACACACTTGCAACATACATGAGCCGGTTTTACGTTAGTAGACATTTTGTAGCGAGTGCAAATTCGTGCGCACTTCGCAGCTACACATACATTTTCATACCCTTGTTGTGCCATTGGTTACCAAGCAGCACGTATTGTTAGCTCATCGTTTGATGACACTTTTTTTGCTGTTATCTTACAAGTAGCTCATTCACATCACGTTGAGGCAGTCTAACTAACTTCCGCCGATCCAAAATTTGCATATTTCTTTGTTCTCGCAAGAGAATCATGTGTGTTCGTATGCAAATGAGGTACGGTATACCGGCAGAAGGAACATGCTGTGCCTCATCAATGTAAGTAGCTTATTGTTACAAACATCGTGTATTGGTAGGCCCGTTATCAGTAAGGTGACGGGTGCTGCCCTTCCTTGGAAGGACCTTCAAAAAATGGACAAAAGTGTGGCCTGGAAGGCGGAGCCGACCCCCGGGGGCATGGGCCGGGCACAGACAGGGCAGGTTGTCGAGGTCTCCGCGCTCAAAGTGCAACATTTCGCGCGGGAAAAGCGGGCTGCAGCACCACCTCGGCCCGAAGACCGGATGAAACCTGACTGAAGGTGACGAGAGTCTTGCTTCTCATCTTCTACGCGTGCGACATACACGAACCGGCTTTAACGTACTTGGTATGTCTTACATTTGCATATCGCACTTTTGACGTAGTAAGTAACTGTGCTAACTATAATTAGTTAACTTTCCAATAACATTAACTGAACACCGCATGGCATATTGCTTCCGCCGGTCTACAGTACCTGATTTGCATACGACAACAAAGACTTCACTCTCTATGGCAAACGAATATGCAAATTTCAGACCGACGGAAGCTGCACTGCCTCAGCATCTTGTGCACCGTGCAGCATCTATCAGTATACTATTTGTTTATCTGACTCCGTTCTGTACACATATCCGACAGTCGCAATGCATATTTAATGCAGTAAGCGTATTCAAGTTTTTCACAGTCCAACGAAGTTTACGAGCTTGTGAAATGGATTAGATTTGCGAAGAGTTTGAATACTTTGGCAAATTTGGGTAATTGAAAGAAACCTAACAATAAGATTTGATCATACAATGAGAATCGTATATTTGTACAGAACGGAGTCAGGTAAACCAATCGTACACTCACAAAATGCAATGTTCGGTGCAGCGGCGATAAACCATCTTCACAACGGTTAAGATTAGGGGGTAGTTTTTTCATAATGGCTTCCACCATGGCATTTGGTGGTATTATACTTCGATGGAGCTTGGTTAGGTCACTGACAAGGAAAAGGAAAATGATGGAACGCGGTTCCACCCGACATTTTTCTTCTAATATTATATACTTTATTTAACCCACAAAACACATCCTATTCATTGTTGTTCACATTTCATTCACTGAGCCGTTGTTACCTCTTGATGTGTGTGCTCGTCGAGTTGGGCGAGTGTTCCACAGCCGGTGAGCATCACCATGATCGAGGCGCACTTGAGGACCGGAAGACGGAACTGCGAACCATCCACGCCAAACTGAACATTTCAGCTTGAATGACTTGAAATCAACCGCCGATCTCTGGCTATTTCTTTCAAGTACAGTATCCCCGAAAACACGCAATAAAGCGACCGTACCCTGATCCGATGTAACTGGAAGTCCTTGCAGTCGGGAGCATACTCGTCTACTCCGGGATACTCAGGCAGCGATTTGCACGGGACGAGATATTCGACCGGATTCGTCATTTGATAGTTGAGGACCTCACAGAGCGCTTCCCGGTCGATGTACTTCGATGTCATCGCCGCCCGAATCGTATTATTCGAACAACCGACGCACTCTACGCACTCTGTAAGGACACCATCTTATTGTTAGAACTGTAAGTTGGCCAGGATATATGTTCGTTAGTTGTGAAAGAAGAGCCCGAAACAATCACAACAACCTCTAACAGAACGAATAAACTTTCTGTGAGGATGGTATACACTATTTTAAACCGAGGTTTCTAACAACAACGCAGAAAGAAAGATTTCGGTGAAGGAGATAAAAAGGGCAATCAAAAGGTTCTGACAATGAGATTCAACAAAGGGTTCCTGCTCCACCCTTTCATTACATTCCGAACTACCCAGTGAACATGAACATGGTTCTTACCTCCGCTGAGATATGCGTGGAGTTCCTCGGCCGCATAATAACAGCACTCTCCCGGTTGGAGGATCATGTGATTGAGGAAGAGCGGGGAGAAGATTCCCACGTCTCCGGGGAAGTCCGATGACATCTTGCGGATCACGCCAACTGTTGTCTCCTCCAGAATACCGCGCACTGAAGACGAACACGGATCAGATATGGATGCCTTTGGGATCCTTAGATTTTTTATAATCTAACAATAAGGATTCTAAAGGCATTCATATTTAAGTCTAGTTCACATAAGACATACTATTTTTACGTTTCTTAGATTACTTAAAGCAATTAATTACATGTTCTATTATTCCTGATACCGAATAGACTATCTAACCTATCTAAACTATCTATTATTCCTTATGAAGATGAACGAGCAAAGCTCGATTATAACACGCTTTAGATTATTGTAGAGGACGCAATGTGTGATAACAATAAGATATGCGAACAGAATGGAAGTGTGGGCAACTAATATGAAGCGCAAATCCAAACAGTGCTAATTCTGCCATTTGTCTTATACCGTGTAAAGGTTCCCGTGAGCTCTATTTAACAGACTTACCTCCTTTGTCCAGACTGGTCAGCATGTCGTACAGGAGACTCTTCAGCAGATCTCCCTCTACATTCATCATGTTCTTGAAGCACGTGGCCAGGGCAATGCGACACTGTAAGCATCCTTGTAATCTAACAATGAAGGTAATACTAACGTAATATTCTTAATACTATCAAAAGTTACTTTCCAATTATCCATAATTCGACGACGATGAAACTTACCTTGAGGCTCCTCTGGTCAAATCCGGAGTTGATGAGATTCCTCAGCACATCGCAGTTCTTCTCACCGAACAACTTTCGCAGTGAAGGAAAAGCTGAAATCTCGAGCGATGATCATTTCGATACAAATGAGCTTCGTAGACAGTCAAATGAGCTGTCGGTTACATGTTTCAAATACACGATAAAGATAGGCGATAAGGATAGTCACTAATATTATTAGGATTGTCACTAATACATAATTTGTGTTGGAGAGCGATAATAAACCAACCAGATCTAACCATAGGTATATCAATATATCTAACCATAACAAATAAACCATGTTCCCCCCTAAATCAACTGTACATTCGAACAATAATAGAACCATGTTCCTGCCTAGTAGTTCGCTATATATCTTTTCACAAGTTGAAGAGGTCTGACCTTCCATATTGGCAATGATCTCCTTCGCAGGTCGGAATCCACAAAGAAGTTCGAACCGAGTGAGGGCGTAGGCCAACTCGGGCTTGTGATGCTCATCCGGGTACTGGATGGGATTGCGTTTGTGCAGCCGCACTGCTTGCTCCTGGAAGGCATGTCTTGTAAAATATATACCTAAGGTATACATTAGTTAAACATAATCATATAAAATACTAATAATGAATCATTCACTAATTGTACTTCACTAATTACTAATTGTAAGAATGAGACACATTCAAAGAGACTGCTTACCTTTGTCGGGTGCACCTGCAACGACAAGGTCGTCCGAATGCTCATAACCTTCATTATGAACGGCAAATGAATATCTTCCCTGAAAAATCATGTAAATATTTTCACAAAATGTTTCTGAACATCCCTACTAACAATAAGATACTATTGCCAGTTGATAGGGAAGCCGTGGAATTGACTTTCAATATAATTATGTAACAAAAACACGAGATAGGCTGTGATAATCGTAGAATAGTGATTTGATGACATTTGCAACGTACCTATGATTGTTGTTGCTGAGATATCCAGCCGAATGGCTGCGGGCGATGAAGGAGGAGAGTCTCTCCGAGGAACCACGGACACGGGCCGGACCATCCGGGTGCGTGCCCATCCACATCTGCAACAGGTATACGGTAGGTACCCTGATTGGCATTCAGGGACAACTAGGGACAACTGGCATTCAGTGTTCTTTCTTCTTATCATGCAAAATGCTTTCACTAATCGAAGCGTACTAAATTAGTGTTGTACTCATAATACTATACACAGCATTCTGAGACACTGTAACTTCCATCAGTTTAAAACTTGCATATATAATGTCTTTGACAATGAACTCTATTTATATGCAAATTAAGTATCGTATACCGGCGAAAGCAAAAAAGGCTGTGCCTTAATGTATCATACAGTAGCCGCAGCTGACCTCAGCATACGGTGTCTTGTTCCCGAGCGAGAACTTCTTGTGTCCCGCCGCGTAAAGACGCGCGACCAGCGAATCGCTGCCGAATTTGCCCCAAGGATACTCCTTCACGTGGCATTCGAGAAGCTGCATGACACGTTCGGGAAGGAGTACTGTAA
>JACMIJ010001349.1:0-12759 GCA_014805365.1 Koerneria luziae
CTGACCAGTTGCGCTTTACGAATAAGTTTTTCTTTTATCCACAAAATCGATGGCATTCGTAGTGCGGTGATGTTGGCGTTTACTGAAATGAACTTTTTAGTTTATATATTATACAATGCAAAGCAGTCGTCAGCACTTGCACTAGTGAGAGGTGTTATGTGAAAATATTTCTCAAAATATACTGTAAGCATACATCGACTTGTCTCGTATGAAGTTTTCGAAAAACGTGTCGAACCACCAGTGTAAGAGGCTAGAACCTATTGAAAATTTTAATGGGTGCTTCCACTGTTAGGGTATTTTAAAACAGGATGCTCTGACGTTATCGATAACTTTGTTGCGGATCTATGATATTACTGTAAGTGATAATGCTGGATACGAACATAATAGAATCAGGCTGATTTCGGACTTCAAATGCGAGATCCGGGACGGGTAACCGATCCTGCCCTGGGCGTCATTGCCTCGTCACTGCTGCGTTGATTCGAATGCCTGAAATCATAGAATCTAAAAAAGGGCTGGTAGAAGAAGTTGTGAGCAAGAGTGAGCCCCATATAGCGCTAAAGTTTGAGTATTCTGAAGAAGACGTACTCAAAGATAAGTGAGTTTGAGTGTTTAAAACACTCACTTTCTTCAGTATTAAGTACGTCAATTTTGGTCCCGTGCCGATTAGATACGGTACCCCCACCGTAACCCTGTTTCCGCCGGAGCCGACTATCCCAGATAGGGGGGGTTTAAGGTTGGAATGTGCATCTGCTAATTGTTAGCAAAGTAAGATTAGTCGGTTTCTGTCTATGAGGGATAAAAGTGGGAGCCGGCTCCGTGGAAGCGGGGTGGTATGGCCATGAAGAAGAAAATGAGTGATAACTGACGCCGGACGGTTGAGATTGGTCGGGATGGAGTTCGGTGTGGTCAGCTGGGCGCCGTGTGTGACGTTTGTTGGATTTGTAGCTGGGTTCGTGGCTTGATTTGTGGCAGGATTCGTTGCAGGATTTGTAGCCGGATTCGTGGCTGGATTCGTGGCTGGATTTGTCATCGGATTAGTCTGAATGTCGGTGTTGCAGCTGCCGACTGGCGCCGATTGTTGCGAGTCGCGTGCGGTCGACGGCGCGCTCAGCTGTTCGCCGCTCGCTTGCCTGAATCAGGTTGTTGACGCAGAAATGGTACAAAATCAGCATGTAAAAGCTTCGAAAACGAGATATACTGTATACTTAAGGCCTATAGAAACGAGGCGCCTATTGAGAACTTGAGGCTATAAACGGTGTGCTTCCAAAATAACGTTGTTCTCGATGTATGGAAACGCGGAACGTTCCCAAAAGTGCACAATCTTGTATTTCTGTCAGTAAACAGCAAGTCATCATAAATTTGGGTTTTCGGTGCTAAATTGAGCATTACTTGAGATTCGTGCTGAAATACGGTTACTATTTAACATCAGTTACAAGTTATAGTTTGTGCGTTTATGAACTTGTCCGAGAAACGCGTACTGTGGTTGTTGGTCCATGGCATTCGGTGCATTTGGCACATTCGCCTTGAGACCCGTCGCGTCGTTTTTGTATATGTTGGGAGCGGGTGTTCCGCTCTTTTTGGCGCCCTTGAGCTTTTTCAGCGTTTTGTGATATCGCTCGTCCTCTTTCCGTGCGTTTTCCGCCAGCAGGATCAGTTCGTTTTCGTTGTCCTTTTCTGGAATTGTATGATTTTTCTATTGGTATAATTGGTGAAATGGCCTAACAATAAGAGCAAGTTGTACGCTAGCAGACGTACTGTATATAAAGTAAAAAGTAAAGTACATCCGATTCAAGGCCTTATAGCCTGCGGGGCGGTAACCGAGGGAGCCGGCCGCTGTGGGGCATGTCCGGAGTGCCCACCTTTTCGCCAGACCGATTACTTTTCGTGAAACTGTCACTACCAATTGTCGACCCCGGAGGGTAACGCCTGTTACGTAATCACCGGGGATTGAACCGTATCCCCGGTGATTACGTCCTGTATATGTTATACGGTATACTTATACATCGCCTTATTCGTCGCCTCAGCGGAAGTAATTATTGTAAGGTGTGTATAATTCTGTTATGTAATATTTATGTATTATATCATACATGTAAGTAACTTACTGAGCCGTTCCGTTATCTGTTTGACCAACATTTTGTGTTTTCTAGTCTGAAATCGAACAATTAGCGCTGCACCCGAAGCATGTCAAAAAAGGTCGAAGCACTTTAAAGGGGGCCGGAAACCGTCCTCGGAGGCAAAAGCCACCATTTCCTTTTATTGTTGCCCCCCTCACAGAAGTTGCGGGTCGCTTATACACGCATTTCTGCTCAGTGTACCTTCTCCACTATTTCGGAGTTCTGTCACCATAACAGCAACAAAGTAACTGTGAGGGGGCAACTATAAAAGGAAATGGTGGCTTTTGCCTCCGAGGATTCACGGTTTCCGGCCCCCTGAGGGGATGTCTGGATTGGTTAATGGCTTTTTCCGTGTAGTCTTATGCTTGCTCTGGGATTCAAGCAAGCAGAGCAAGTCAGTCAATTCTCGTGCGTGCGCGGTCGGAGAGCGGGGACATTCTCTGCGCTCTCTCCTGCTCTCCCGGCCACCGTCATCCACAACACGCCGAGGGTCCTCCCTTTGACCATCTTCTGGTCAAGGGAGTATTCATCCTGCCCTCCCTGCCCTACACTTCAACACCACCACCACCACAAAGGAGAGCCGTGAGTCTTGAAGAGTAGCTAAGAAGGATGGGATACTGCCAACTAGATCGGCATCCGATGGTAGAAGCCGGTGGTGTGGCTCCATCGCGTAGCACCGAATAGCGAGTGGTCGAGATGACACTGTACAACCAAGGGAGACCGAGGACACAAGTGGATCTTCTACTTCGCCCGCAGCACGTCATTTTAAGGAAGACGTCGATACTGCGATAAACTATAACTATAAACTTATGCTTGCTGTGAAACATTAATGAATAGGGCACAGTGATGCGTTATTATTAATCATTTTCGGTTTTCCAAGCCCCATAAAACACCCAATTGGTATATATAATATGTCAATAAAGAACCCACAGAAGTGGCAACGACACCCAGAGAAAGCTATGGTAACGGGAACGTAGTGCTTTCAAAATTGAGTTTACTCCTTTAAAATGAATTACAAAAGAAAAAACTCACATAATGAAACAGTAAGAATCCAAGAACGAGGACCACCAGTACTTCGACGCCCAACACCGGACCAACCGCAATCCCTGCAAAGACACAACATGTAACCTTCACACTTGATTCTGCAAAATTGCATCCCTTTGAAACGACTATCACAAACTTACACAGTGTGTGTATTATAAGAGTTGTACAGTAACGCAAAGCATGTGAGCGCCGGCTTCCGGAAACCGTCATTTCATTCGCGCAAAATGTGTTCATAATGAGTGCTTTACTGACCCGTCACTTTTGTGTTCAGGAAATACACATAAGCAGATTCCTCGGTAAAATGACAGTTTCCGGCCTCCTTTAATAATTGCATATTCCTTTGTTCACTCACCAAATTTCTTTCTGTTTGTGTGTAAATGAGGTAGTGTAGACCGGCGGTCATGAAAATCTGTGCGTAGCGTTTCATGCTCACCGATCTACAGTACCTCATTCGCATACAAACACAAAGAATTTGAGTAGTATGCAAATTGCTAGCTGGCGATAAGGAATAACTTTGAAATTCTGTGGGGGGGGGGTACTCACAGGCAGTTGTGGTAAATGCGACAAAGACCATAAAAGGTATGTGTTGGCCGCCGAGACGAGTGAAGACACTAGAAAAGTGAGGACATGGATGGTGGCATCGATTGATTACCGTTGATTGCCCGTGCTTGATGACGCATAGTATGTTGCTTCCGCCTGTCTACAGTACCTCATTTGCATACGATAAGGAAGATTTCGCTTCAAGAATAAAGGATTATGCAAATTTGAGAGGAGGTTCCACTGAGGTTCCACTGTCACAACCTGATGTGGACAATTTGTTTTGTCCGCTAACTATCGTTCAATTGCTGGCATTTGCTTCCAGCGGAAGTGAAGCTGCAGAAGTTTATGCCACATTTGTGTTGAAAAAATCGCAGCATGTTGCGTCTGTCGGTCTACAGTATATGAGTTGCATACCATTACAAAGGCTTTGCTCTCTATACAAAGATATATGTAAATTTGAGCCCTGCACTGCTTCAACATGATGTGAAATACAGATATCTGTCAATATGTATCAGTGACATTTCCCGTTGTTCAATAGTCGCAATCAAGTTATCTTCTTCTCTTATTTGGTCTACAAGACGAAAACAAACAAAAAAAATCACAAGTTTATCTGAACATTTAAAAAATCAATAGTTGGCCTGCGGTTCTCCAACCGATGGTCAGTGCTTCGAAGGCGGCCTGCAAATACAGTTTTTTTAAAATTTCGCTTTTCTTTACCGTAATTTTTTTTTGCGTAAAGTGGGTCATATTATTTTAAGATGTAAGACGCACATACGTTTGGGCTTTTGCGTTCATGATGTAGAATTCGTCGCTGAAACCATTGTTGTTCATTCGGAAAGCTAACAGTAACACATTTCAAGCAATCTTTTACAGTGTGCCCGAAAGGCGTAGTAATTGATGTTTAGTTAACCGTTACTAAAAAAACCGTAACATGTAAACATTGTATTGTAGTTTTCGCATATTCTACCCCACCAGCCTAATGTTGTGGATGACTAACAATAATGGGTAATGAAAATCATTAGTATTATACTATTGGCATACTTGACTCCGTTCTGCAGAAATGTTCAACTGTTGCTATGTAACGATACCTTATTGTTATGTATCTAGCTATGTAACCATATCTTATTGTTAGTGCTAGGTTTCTTAGCAACTACTCAATTTTTAAATGGTTTTACCGTTAACTTAAAATTTGCAAACATGTGTATATGTAACTATGTAATTTTTTTTGCATAGCTTTTTCTTTTTATGAAATAAAAAAACGTAGAATTTATATAATTGCTTCAAAAACTCACTCCTTGGGTGCGAGGTAGTTCTTTCGCAAGTTATCTTCTTCCTCATCAGAATCGTCTTCCCTGAAACCCAGCTTTTGCCAGCACAGAAATGTAAAGCAAAAATTGTACTCTTATTAACAAAAAAAAACGCATACGATTTGCTGTGGGAGACCTGCATATCACAGGGTTCTTAGATATTTTGTTAAAGAGTTCCTTACACCTTCTTTACCTGAAAACCTACAATATGCATTTCTTATTGCATAAGTCAATTAAATAACTATCGTAACAGATAAATAGAATGTGTAAAATTTGCTGGATAAATCCTGGATCAGCAAAAGCTAGCGATTGGCACTTTCAGAAAGGCTTATTGAATATCGGGCAAGACGTGTGTTTTTTTTTGCCGTTGGAACAATTTTTTAAAAATTTAAGAAAAAAATTTTTATGAATCGATTCCCACTTGGCTGGCAGCTTATCCGGATTCACAATGCCGATCTGGAATGGTGGATGTCCGAGGTTTACTGGTTCTCCAGGGGCACTGAAAGTAACGGAAAGTAGAAAATTTAAGTAACAGCTTCCAGGTACCCTCGGGACCGCGTATGTGGCCTTGATTCAGGATTAATGTACTGTAAATAACGAAAGGTTCCAAAAGTAGAGTATAATATGATTGATGTATTCCCATCAGGTTTGGCTTAACAAAGAATAATGGTACTGACGCGTCGGTGCTGCTATTCTCGTCGATCGAAATGGGAAGTATTTTCACTTCTCCCGAGCTGATTGAAGGGCCCTGCTCTGGATGTACCCTGAACCGGAAAGGGAACCGTCATTGTCGAGCTCGATTCCATCAAGAGACAAAATACGTAATTGAACGAAAACACTTCTTGCTGCGGTCAAAAAATGCGATAATCACAGCACTTCGCGCTTCTTTGCATATGCTTTTACAAACGTATTTTACAAAGGTCAGTCGGGAGGAACTTTGCTTCCCCGTATTCGAATGACTCTTTACAAAACAATGTTTGTAAAATTAAAATTTTTGTTTGCTGATTTCACAGTTCCTGTGTTAGGACTTGGAAATATCGTGATATCGAAATTTGCAGAACTAACTTGGCCGTTTCGCTGCCTGTTTCAGGAACTCCAATGTTTAGCGGACGAACGGCAAGCGGCAGCCGGGGCGATATGGCTATCGTTACTTTCTCATCGTCAGCTTTCTGAATAAGGAAAAGAACATCCATCCGTGATTTGTTGCTTCCCCATTTTGATATTTGTTACAATGTTGGGTCAGTTGTTTTAATAGTTTCTAACTTCATATTCATACGGTAATAAAGGCTTCACTTCTCATGACAAAAGGATATGCAATTTTTAGAATTTTTTTTAGATTTTCCACTGACTCAAGAAGATGTGAACCATCGTAACTCGTTTCACATATGCATAGTGTACGAGACGAAATTAGACTTTTCTTCAACATTGACTATCTTTGACTACTCATAGCTAATACTAATTGTAAGATTTTGCCTGGAAAAGCTGAAAGTGCGAAGTCCCTCCTTCGCTATACTATGCAATGCGGTATACAGGCGAAGGCAACAGACAATGTAATGTGATCTTACAATTAGGAGACATACCTGAAGAGGAGCAGCCAATGCAGCCGTCACCAGCCAACAAACGGTGATTCCCAGAAGCATCTCGAACAGTCAGCTTCTCTAAAAAAAAACACTTTTTATGTTCGAAAACGCATAAACACGCAAACATAAGGAATATGTGGCGGAACGATTTTTCGATGACCGTGACGTTTTACGAGTCTGTCGGAGAATCTTTTGGAGATGACGTCCGACATCGAATTGTTGGGCTGACAATAAGAGTGGCTTCAAAGATACGAGTTATTTTACCACTCAGAACGCAATTATGGTTACTGTCTGAAGAGTGTCGATTCATTCCAAGAAATATTGTGAACATTGTATAATATGTTAGATGTACTTTACAGTTTCTAGCTATTGCCAGGTGTATTATATTTGTATAATAAAATAAAGAAAGGTTGCACAATACGTCAGAAAAGCATGAGTGAACACTAATCTCCTTCCAGACATATTCGTCACTTGTAACTAACGTACAGAATGAAGAAAACTGTGGACTGGGACCATCCAGAAGGTCCAAAATTTGAATGAGAACATTGCACGTGATGCTGAAATAAATGCGATTGGTCACAGTGTGGATACCATTGGAATACTTGACTCCGTTCCATACAAAAATCCCACTGTTGCTACATTATCAATTTTGAATGTGTATTCATACCTTTCTTATAATCAGTTCACAGCAGGTTCACAAGGTAGGGTTCCTAAATACGGCATAGGGTTCCTGAAAATTCGAATCGTCTGGCAAATTGTGTATTTCTTGGAAAACTATAAGTAAAGTACACCCGATTCAAGGCATTATTGCCTGCGGGGCGGTAACCGAGGGAGCCGGGCCGCTGTAAGACTATAAGCTATAAGACTATAAGATTGCAGTATAAAGCAACACCGTAAGACTATAAGCTAGAAAACTATAAGATTGCAGTATAAAGCAACAGTCGGATATTTGTACAGAACGGAGTCAGGTAAGCCAATAATATTATCTGTCCCCTACGAGTTCTGCGAGCGCGTGGAATTTTGCTGTCAGTACCTTTCAGTTCACTGACAATCCGGTATATGTACTGTCATCTCATACTGGGTTGGTTTGTATGTTGTCCAGAATCGACACTCTTGAAGACGCAATAAAAGTAGCTCACGGTCAGCAAAAGTCACATTACCTCGTAATACAAATAACCAGCTAATGACAGGTTTCGGCTCCGGGTAAGATGTGGAGTATAAAAGATCGGACTGACGAACACTTTCACTTCAACTTCTCGGGCTGATTGTCTTGCTGTTTGTTTTATATCCAAAGGTTGGGTTTTTACAAGTATTCTACTTAGCTATAAGTTTCACCTAATTACTTACTGTAAAGTAAAATTTTTCCTAATTAAGTTCTCATAGTCTGCGGCCAACTATTGGTTTACTTACCGTGCCGAAACTTGTCCCTATTTTTACATTCTTACAATATGTAACATACATTTTTATATGTTCTTACAATTAGTTGGTTATCTTAGTTTTACATCAGCGTGTGTTTTTTGTTGCAGAAATGAAATCCCGATTTGCGCAGAGGCTATGGAACACTACGAACGCTTTCTTCACAATCGTTACCATTCTTGCACTGTTTATCTGGTCCGCACGTGGGGTATGTGCTCTCTTCCGGAATACTCTTACACATACATGGACAATGACGTTTCTGGGAACGTAGGGTCACACCGTATTTGGTTGCTCGTCTTTGTTAGGCACCCCGCGCTCAACCGCAAGACATGAGTATTACCCCGTGCTATATGATGTTTCTGTATGGCCCAGCATTCCTTACCCAGCATTACCCATTACCCAGCATTCCAAAAACAGGCATGCCGTGTCCGCTTATATTCTTACAATTAGACCTCTTTGCGAAATGGACATTTCCGTGTCAAACGCAATGCGTACCTTTACATCACGCTGAAACAATTACACGTCCGCCAGTCTGAAAGTTGCTTATTCCTTGTTCACGGAGAGCGTTATCGTATCCTAGTGACGTACGGTAGACCGGCAGAAGCAGAATGTTGCGCCTTCTGAGTGGATTCGGAACAGGCTGCTGACAGCATACACACTGTCAATGGCCAATTCCAGACATTGATTGAATGGGATCAAAGTACACACATTTAGTGCCATCACTACGGTGTCGCCAGCTGCTGCTGCGGTGGTTGCGGCGGTGGCCGGGGATATAAGGCGCTGTCCGCAAAATCCTTCGACTTGGTAATATTTTTCGATATTCACAAAAGAACAACCTTAAATTTGGGAGGGGTTGTTATTCATTGTTTAGTATTGCAGTGGTGCTTGAACTGAATGTAGCTTGCTTATTGTTAGTATTCTTACAAGAGAAAAAATGAGTGTTTTTAACACTCGGGCACCTTTCTGACTCATTTGAGGCTTATTTTTCTCTAACAATGAATATATCAACACGGGGCGCTACGTTTAATTGTTATCCCATAATAATTAGCAGAGGATAATATTTAGGAAAAACCGCGAATAGACGGGTTGTCACTGTGGAGTGAAGCAGAAATCGACAAGCACAGCTACTCCTTCGAGCAGATTACGGTATGAATGCCAGGATATGGCCATTGGTTATCTATGCAAGAATCGCTTGATGTTAGTAAATATTATACATTGAAGCGACAGGAACATTCTTATCATTCTTATCATAATCATCCAGTGTGCTTTGAAAAAGGAAGTTGTACATGAGATCAAAAAAAGCCAAGGGTATTTCCATCTACAATGCTTAGGATCCAAACTTCCTGTTCACGCGTTGCTGTAGTGAGCGGAACCTCCCGGACGGCTGTATCGATAAATGCTCCCTTCCCACGTATACGGAATCCGCGGTTGGTACACACTTTCTTGCAATCGTTTGCAGAACGCTATCGGAGTACAAGATCTACTTTTGCTGTCTAACAATAGATCGTTGATGCATAAATGTGCTAGCAACCCTAACATAATGCCTCAAAAACATGGTAGACATATTCTAGTGACGACTCTCATAGACCGTATGATTCGTTTTATTCGCACGTTTCTCCAGTGCGATAGTGCGTTCGGTTTGCTTTACACCATTCGCATATACCCTTCATTGCTTTCCTTGCCCTAGTTTTATACGTACGTATACTTATTATACATTTATACTTGTACTCACTCACACTCACACGTCCCTGATCCCTCGGTTACCGCTCCGCAGGCTATAAGGCCTTGAATCGGGAGGACTTTACCGTACACTCACACTTATGGGCGTTATACATTCTTTCCAGTCCAATTTGTATCATCCAGATCCGCGCAATGTTCCTGCACATGGACGCGTGTCCACTACAGTATGCGCCCGAACTGCAATTCTGTGCAGCCCAGGGTCGGGATCATACCGAGTGCTGCATCGAAAGAGGCGTCGATACAACGAGTGCAGGCGAAAAGTGCCTCCAGTTGTGCGATCAGCGGCCAGACAAGTATGGTATTCGCTTCAAAATGTGATACAGTAACTATTTCTGGCCTGTGAAACCCTTGTTGTTCAAGTTATTGCTAAAGTAATGGTCTAAGCGAAATAGGTGAGGAGATTGTGAGGGTGCCCGTTCAACCAGTTGACATTATATGTTTTAAACACTTACTTAAGAATGATTATCGAAAGTGACGACAGAGCAATCGACACTACTTCCTAGTAGGATGTGTGTTTCAGGAATGTCTTGTATTTTCTAATTCACAGTTGCACTTTTTCTGACTCGTGCAATTACTCAACCAAAAAGAGTAAAAGCAAAGTAAAGTTCTTTCGAATCAAGGCCCTTTGGGAGGGGGGGGGGTTCCGAATAGGCAAAAAAGGTCAAAGTCAAAATCAGCCAGCACATTGCCCTTCAGATTCGTCCAAGTGGACCTCTCCTATGCTCCTTGCCAGGACAAATTCGAGGAGATGAAGAGTTGCTTCTACGACGGAGTCCGACGGGCGGCCAAGGATACGTTCTTCCCCCGGCAGAAAATTGATCCCATCCGGATCGAGGATGATCTCATCTCTAGATGATTCGTCCGTTGATTACAGCGACAACCGCACTATCATGCAGAATAAGCACCGTGCATTCGGAATAATAAACATAATAATAACTAATAAAGATGCTAGCAATAAGCATGGTCCCAAGAACAATGAGAAACCTACTAACAACAAGAATGCATACTAGAAGCATGACGAATGAAGTTTATTGATGTTTCAATATACAACTACAGCGTGAAATACGTCTACCACTTCTGAATTCGGATAATTCAAATATAATAAAATCGACATGTTGAGAGCTGAAACCATGTGTATCACAATATGTATGCGTTCATACTGCGGTTGAAACACTAATAATATTGTATGCCTTGAATAAGATCGGCATTTGTTCGGCTTCTGTCAGCTCTTCTATGGGTAAAGGTAGGCCCCATACTCAAAAATGTAGCTGTTGGCCAACCCCAACTCGGAGCTGCCATACGGGTCAACCGGCCCGAAAGTGCAATGGTCCAGTCTCACCATAGAGTTCCCGTCTTCCTGATCACGAGATACCTCCCAGCCAGGTAAGTTTATGAGTTTTTCATTCAAACAAAGCCCTACTCACAAGGGAAGTGTTTGACCACCCCGCGAGATTGGGGAAAACGGCTAATGTAGGATCGTGAAGGATGAAAAGTTATGGGGTAAACCGTTTTCAAAAGTAGCTTATCTGACGCGGCGCCGGCGCTACGACCGAAAATGTGTTTTGGTCACATACATGGTCACATTCACATCCAAATTTGAGACAGCCCTGAATGTGTGCTCGGTGGCGCAGTGGTGACGTTGCGTGGCTGCTGCGCTGATGGTTTTGCGGAAGGTGCTGGTTCGATCCACATGAAGCGCAATGCTTTTTGCTCATTTCGTGAAATTTTGTAGTGTTGTTCTTTTGTGATGAGGTTCCGGCTGGTACAATAATCTACAGCATGTTGTTATTCCATCAAGGTTGGCGTCTGCTTGGGCCATGTTTTATGCAAGTTCTGGTTGAAGAGCCCCTACAACTGTCACGGTAGTATCATTAGTGTCACTGCCACGGTTCCAGGGGCTTGAAAACTTTCACCTTTTTGTGAGCATGACAAAATTTTTCATAAGATAGCAGAAACTTTGGAGGTTACAGGCTCATGCAATCCTGGGGTTCACTACACCAACTGTAAAGTGAGAAGAAATATGCCTAGTACTATTGATCAAGGTCTTCATGGTTCATCACAAGTTCAGAAACTTATGACTTTGCGAAACAGTCCAATACGTTGGCAAATGTTACTGGATAGAAACCTAACAATAAGATTTGATCATACAATGAAAGTCGGTTATTTGTACGAATCGGAGTCGGGTATGCCAATAGTATGTGGCCATTTGGAAAACTTTTGCTCATTAAAACGTCATGTGCAATGGCATCATAATTTGCCAACAAGTAGCAAAATCGGGTCATTTCAAACCATTCCAGTAGCAAGAACACTTATATTGTGCTGCTGATTCAGTTTCACGAACAATCTACAACTGTTTTTTTGTTCTTTGTTTCAAGTGTTGTGCTATTCAAGCATCATTGTTCGGAAATACATCTACAATTATCGCCAATATGGACGTGATGAGGGTGGTGTTCGTTTCCCTATGCTTCATTGGTCGCATACCACCGCACCAGCGGAGCTGTCTTCTAATTTTTGAACAGTTTTCATACTTTTATGTCTTCTACCCTTCTTCTGCAAACACAAATACCTACGGATGGATGCATACTAGTAATAAATTGGTTGTCCGTATACTTTTGCTACCGAAAAATGAGGCAGTATAGCGCTATTAGCCAACAAATTGTTATATTCTTGCACAATGAGTTTCATTGAGCAGGTTGTTCCTATACTCACTTGTCTTACTTCCACTACTCACATGTCTCTACACTTCATCACTCTTACTATTGGCATACCTGACTCCTTTCTGTACGAACATCCGACTGTCACTGCATGATCAAATCTTATTGTTAGGTTTCTTCCAATTACCCACATTTGCCAAGGGTTAAAATTCTTTGCAAACCTACACCATTCCACAAGTTTGTGAACCTGCGCTCAACTGTGCAAGACTTATTTACGCTTACTAATGGAACACATATAGCGACAGTCGGATAATTGTACAGAACGGAGTCAGACAAGTCAATGAAAAAGCAGAACTCGCATAAA
>JACMIJ010001350.1:2434-12753 GCA_014805365.1 Koerneria luziae
CCCCCCCCCCCCCCCCCCCCCCCCCCCGCAACTTTACATTTACTGCTTCTTATTGTTAGAAAGAAAAAGTCCGTCAGATGCGTCCACTCGGCATTCAGTCTACATTGAAACGAAGCACCTTCTCTGTTCTTTGAAGATTGGATGGAGGTCTTTCCAGTATGCAAGGATTGCCTCCTCGTCCACAAACACACACTTCCTTGTTTGTCTTTCACCTTACATGTCGCGATTTCGATCTCGTGCGTAATTTTCACCTTTTTATAGGCAACAACTTTTTTAAATTTTTATCTATTTTTGTATTGTTATACTTTTGTGTCATTGTAATGTAGTTTTTGGAACATGGGCGTGTTTTTTTGAGTGAAAAAAAGAATCAAAAGAACGAGACGGCGTTTTTTCACTGCTCCTAAAGCAGCGGTTAGAAAATTGTGCATATTCCTTTGTCAGCGCTTGCAATTCCTTGGTAAAGCAAGGTTCTCCCGAATCAAGGCCTATTCGCCTGCGGGGGTCCCGAAGAGGCCGGGACACGTGGGGCATTTAAGTCCGGAGTTGCCCAACCTTTTCGCCAGGCCTATTACTTTCGTGAATATCACTTCCAATTGCCGACCCCGGAGGGATAGCGCCTTGGTTGGGTAGGGACGGTGCCGGGGATCGAACCCGGGTCCACTGCTAATTCCTTGATCTTCGTGTGCAAATGTGATTCATTAGACTGGCGACTGTGAAAGCATCAGGATGCGGAGGAGAGGAGGAGGAGAGCCCCCGTGCACGCTTCGGATTGGATTCCACCGAGAGTACTACCCGATGAACTTTCGAATCCCGACCGGACGGTGGCAAGGCTATTACGTAGCGTTTTTCGATATTGTCGCACAGAAGCTGCAGTGTCGAATTGTCTATGAAGATGTGATGACAAATAGTAAGTTCTTTTTTTTGCTGACAAGCTTAAGGGGAGCCGGAAACCGTGATTTGTTCGGTACAGTAACCACCACACTCATACTATTAGCTTACCTGACTCCGTTTTAGAAATCTTATCCGACTCTCGATTTAGAATGCTATCTTATTGCTAGGTTTCTTTCCAATTACCCATGTTTGCTAAAGTATTCAAATGTTTCACAAAGTTATGTTATTTCACAAGCTTGTGAACTTGATCTGAATTGTGAAAAAAACTTGAATACGCTCACAAAATTGAATATGTAATGACAGCCGGATATTTTTGTACAGAACGGAATCAGATATACCAATAGTACTTGACTGCTCACGGATGTTGCGGGTACCATCTACATACATAGTTCTGCCACAAAGAAATAACGGTTTCACAGCTCCTTTTCTTCTAACCGACAGTCATAATGGTTTTTTTTAAATTTTAAAATCTATGAATAATTAAACTGTTCACTTTTTTCCATTAGCAATTGCTAGTCTTAAATAAACTTATTGTTAGCACTAGTAATGCTAGTCTAGTATAGTCTATATTCTAGTCTAGCATTGAATATGTTTAACTTCAATGTACCAATAACAAGACTGTACGTAAGTTGCCTCACAGTGAAAACTGTACAGTAATGACATAGTTAGAAACAAAAATTTGCATACCTTTGTTTGCAGATCCCGTCGGGATGGTCCTGGACGGCCCGTTATTCTCTTTTCTGGACGGCGTTTTGAATCGATTTCCAGGAGATGTCGCTGAAATTCCTTACTATATTGGACCAATTGAAACAGCACAGGTAATACTCATATGTACCATACACGTAAAAATATTTGAATACAAACATATTGCTTCCGCCAGTCTTTGCATACGTTTTAAACGTTTGTATACAGAAGCTTTTCTCACGCTAACAACGAGAAATGAAAATTTGAACGGAAGCTCCACTGTCTCATCATCATGTGCAAAACAAATACATTGTTATTTATAAAAAGAAAGTTATAAATCAACAGTAAGCTTATGGGTACAGAACCGTACAGAATGGGGGGGATCGAGATACTGTTGGAATATTTGACTCCGTTCTGTACAAATATCCGACTGTCATTATATATTCAATGTAAGTATTCAAGTTTTTCACAATTCAGTACAGGTTCACAAACTTGTAAAATGACATAGGTTTGTGAAAAATTTGAATACTTTGGCAAATATGAGTAATTGGAAAGAAACCTAACAATAAGATACCATTATAACTCGACAGTCGGAAATTTGTACAGAACGGAGTCAGGTAAGCCAACAGTATCAATATTACATAAAAATGGCCGTTTAGTGGTTCTTGTACGAAGGATACACGTTCCATCGTACCACTTCGCTCAAGTTCTTTGTTGTTTTTCCACCGTCCGTTATGTTTACAATTATTGTATTCGTAGCCCTACATCAGTTGTTGTATGCAGGGCTTTACAAATTACGCAGAGGTCAGTTTTTCATTTGAATTGAATTTTTTAAACAGGTTGTGGCATACACTCTCATAAAAACCATAGC
The DNA here is from genome assembly GCA_014805365.1 of Koerneria luziae. Lineage (NCBI taxonomy): Eukaryota > Metazoa > Nematoda > Chromadorea > Rhabditida > Neodiplogasteridae > Koerneria > Koerneria luziae. The sequence goes on from JACMIJ010001350.1 coordinate 4,881, forward strand.
GTGAAAGTCGTTTATATAATTAAGCTTCATTATGTATTATTTGCTCGGCCTGCACGAAAACCCCTCCTGGGTAGTTTTCTTTATTTTTCAGGCCAACCTCCGTTTATTGCTCGACTCTCCTTTCCAGTAACAATTATATTCCTGTTCGCAATGTACAATGCAAAGTACCAAGGGAATTCGTACGTGTTCACTCAGGCTCCTCAAAAGTGGGTGGTGCTCTCAAGCTATCAATCGTGGCTCTGTTCTCGATGGTTTGGGCGTGGCCACAACGCTGATTGGCCAGTTTGGCTTAGCCTTACTGTTAGTATTGGCAATGTCTGACAGGTTTTACATTGAGGCCACGCCCCCATCAAGAACAAACTCCTATTGCAGTGTAACAAAACATGTAAGTCATTACAAGATCTTTAACTTTTTTCTCTATTCCTCATTGCAGAACATTCGATGACGCGGCTGCTCTATTTCGTTCTTCCAAAGTGCAGCTGTTAGCCACACGCGAAGCTCATTACAACCTCTCGTTTGTACGCTATTTTACTTTTGTATTATAATACAATAGTAATATTTTTATTAGAAGATCGGTTTAGTATTTCCACCCCTCTTATGTGAACGTCAGGCTAACCTGTCTTTCAGCTCTCGCAGCCTCAATTCGCAATTCCCAGTTCGGTCATGCGAATCGGACAAGTGAATCCAGAGACACTTGAGGAGATCTGCGATGGAACGCTGTTGTTCCACACGTACGTGGACGATCTCATCAAATGGCAAGAGCTGGCTGCCCGCAAAGGATGCGTGTTTCGAAGGTATGTAAATATGATAATGTTATGTTAAAGAAAGGCTTAGTTATGAATACGTAAAGAAAATGAAGATACAAATATGTACTACTTGTTAGTTTATTGTTAGGTCAGATCGGGTTCGGTCTCTAATTCCCAATGCCATCATTCGGGAACCCGTACGTGGAGACGGACCGTTATTGTTTTTGGAATGCACGGGGGGGGTACAGGAACACATTATGGGGGTGATACTCATATCTTGCGGTCGATTTCCGAGGCACTTTGCACAGACAAGCAACCAAATGCGGGGTGACCCTACGTTTCCAGGAACGTCCTTGTCCATATATATGTTGGGAACACATAGAATGTGCCAGATTGTCCTAGGCACGGCTAAAGTGCCAGAAAATGAGAGTATGAATAATACAACACACACATAGAAAGGTGTTGCAGATAGAGAGCACTAACAAGCAAACCAAAGTAAAGCAATGTACTGACAATGAGATTCTAATTGTAAGTAAGTTTTTTTTTTGCCATACATACATAATGTACACATAATACATACATACATGAGGCTTAGTGTGCAAAGTTATTTATAATTGGAATGGTGACAATCTACTATTTTCATACCTGTCTTCGTTCTGTACAAATATCCGGCTGTCATTGTGTGATCATATCTTATTGTCAGGTTTCTTTTCCCTTACACACATTTACAAACAAGAATTCACGTTCTTCGCAACCATACGCCGTTTTACAAGCTTATGAACCTGGCATGAACTGTGAAAAATTTCAATGTGCTACAAAATTGAATGTACTGTGACAGTCAGATATTTCTCTAGAACGGAGTAATTCATATTAGGTTAGTTCATATTAGGTATAATATTAGGTTAGTATTAGGTTCATATTGAAACGTTCAGCATACGCACCGAATCCAAGTTGCCCTTCGATCCACTCCAATACGATGTCGATCGAATCTACTTCCTCTTCCATCGAAACATCTCGAGGAAAACTTTGAGCGACATTCGATTCATTCAACAGACACTGTTCTCGGCCGATAATGCAAGTTCCAAAGTTTTCCTTTCCACTACCGGTTTACAGTACCTCATTTGCATACGATACCAAAGTTTACGGCTCCAAAACAAAAGGAAATGCAAATTTGAGACCGGCGAGAGTTACTGTCTTGTTGTTCTCCGTTCACATCGTGTTGAGAACAGTGAACACATCATGTTGGGGTCATGTGGATTCCATCGAGCCCAAATTTGCATATTACTTTGTTCTTGTAAGAGAAGCCTTTGTAAATGTATGGAAATGAGGCACGGTAGGCCGGAGGAAACACCATGCTGTGTTGTTGTTGTTTCCTCCTTTCTACCGTACTTCATTTGCATCCCACCAGTTTCAAATTTGCATATTCCTCTGTTATTGTATACGAAGCCTTCATATATCCGTATGCAAATTAGGTACTGTAGAAAGGCGGAAGTATGGAACATGTTGTGTTCAGACATATTCCTGACGTGTGACTAACGTACAGGATGTCGAAGACTTTGAACTGGGAACACTTTAGGAGATCAAAAATTCCATTGGAACATTTCACAGGATGTTCAACTAACTGTGATTGATCATGGTGTAGATTTCATATGATTGTGTGCTCATATTCCTTTGTTATTGTGGGCGAAGCTTTCATATCCGTATGCAAATTAGGTACTGTAGAACGGCGGAAGTAACGTGTTGTGTGTTACAGATTGCTCGCCTTCGGCAGCGCATAATCGGTCGTGTCGAGACCGCGGGACTATTCAATACGCTGCCGGTTGTCTCGTACTCGCCCGTCTCCTTTGCCGTGCTCACTCCGATCTTTGCATCTTTCGGCGTTCTGATGCTAATATTTATCATCATCCTGTTGCTGGAAATCATTGTTTATCGATATCATGCTCATATTGAAATAACGATACGTCGTCGTGTTTTGATGCAAATGAGAACCAGGATGCTGCGAATAGGTTAATCATAACCAACAACGATAAAGAACGGCTTGCTTCTTGTCGACATGTCAACATTTGTATTTATGGTGTACCTACAGTACCAAAAATATTTTGGTGTTATAGTACCGTAACGCATGCTTCAATCTCCAAGTCAATCGGTTACGCAACATATTGATTGATGCCCAATTCTGCTCGATAGCTGCGATCGGATATCCGTCGTTCGAATGGAATTTGTTTGAGAGAAGAAAAATGTTCGATACTGCCGAGAAGGTTGGCTTTTAACTTTATTTATGATTTTTTGCTTGTTCAGAATTTGTTTCACTTCAACTGAATATTGCTGTATATCGCTCGTTGCTTGTTTTCTTTTACTTTTAGATGTGTAATCTATTCATGTGTCACTGCACGCTGAGACAGTGTAACTTCCGCCGGTCCAAAATTTGCATATCCCTTTGCCATAGTGAGCAAAATCTTTGTTGTAGTATGCAAATTAGGTACCGTAGACCGGCGGAAGCAACATGCTGTGTGTGTATAATATTAAGATTTAAAAAAATGCTTATTATCTAGTTTACAGCAGCTTGCTGGTGCCGGTCCACAAACCTAGTTTGCATGCGTTTACAAAGGTTTCCTTCACAAAAACAGTGGGAAATGCAAATTTGAAACTGGCTTAATTAATACTCTCTTATCGTCAGCAGCATGGTGTAAGTTCATGTTTTAGGTGGACCGCTGCGTTGCTCCGCAGTATGAGCAGGAAGTCGAGGCGACAGTTCTTTTCGACGTGAATTGTGAATGGATGGACGTTGGAGACACGAAAGAGGTGCCTCTTCATTTCATTTGCTTTATTTTACGCTTTTTTTTTCCATCGCAACGGAACTTTCTGTGGACACCACATCCGTGTTAAACCACCAATGGGGCTGTAGCTCTCAAATTTGCATAGTCCTTTGTTCTTACCGCGGCCCGGCTCCCTCGGTTACCGCCCCACAGGCGGTGCGGCCTGGAATCGGGAGGACTTTACTTTACTTTGTTCTCACAAGATAAGTCTTTGTGTTCGCATGCAAACGAGGTACGATAGACCGGCGGAAACAACATTTTGTCAACAAAGCGTTCCGATGCTATTCCGAGACCGCGTTTTAAAAATTTGCATATTCCTTTACAATTTTAAAGTTATTTTAAAAGATGCAAATCTATACAGTAGTATATGCTATACTTTTTTCGCCGTCCTCGAACGTTACGACGGTGTCCGATGTTCGCTGGGCGATGCATGTGAGGAGAACGTGCACGAGCGATTCGGATGTGTCACTCGTCTTCAAGTTGATTTGCTTGGATCCGGATCTTGTCCGAGAGTGCGAGTACGACAATCACATGCAGGTTCGGCAGCTTTTCCGCAATAAGCCAATCACGGCCTAAGCCTAAGCCAGGTAGGTGAACGAATGCGAGTACTCGCCTTCGTTCGTTGGAAGAGCTCGTTTGTAAGCCTAAGTTTTCAATAGGCACCGCGTTCCTGGCCCTTTTACACTCGACGGTCACCTTGGTTTTTGAAATATAGAAACGGAAATAAAATATTTTTTTTTAAAAAAACTATAAAACGGGTCGGTGTATGACGTCATCTTTGAGTTTTCTAGGTGTATGCTGGAGAGGATCTCACAAAACATCTTCCGCGGCGCGATTCGGCGAATGCTTACGTTTGTGAGGTGCCGAAATATCTGTTCGACAATCGACAACTCTCGATCCGTGTGGACTGGACGTTTTACAAGGTTTCGTTCTGTTTACAAGTTTTATTCTTTATTTATTCCGACCAATGTCACGTGCTAACAACAATTCTTCTGACAGAGGAGCACTAATTAAGCAAGGTTAACGAAATGATAAGGGATAATGGAAATGGGAACTGAAGAAATGAGTGGAAAGAAGGCAAGAATATTACTGTATTAGGTGCATACATCGACAAGTTACGTTTCCATATTTCGAAAACGGGGTGACCGTATGATGTTAGACGACCAAAACGGGGTGCCTACTGGAAACTTGGGTTCACAAACGGGGTGTCCTTTTTTTGATTCCCCAACATACATCGACGTGTCACGTTTGAATATTGCGAAAACGGGTGATCCTCTAGTGTAAGATGCCAGAAACGGGGTGCTAATTGAAAATTTAGGTTCACAAACGGGGACAAAAAAAATTATGACATTGCGCAACATATGGCTCATACTTCAAAAGAATAACATTTACAGTAATTGGGGACATACATCGACATCGCACGTTTCCATATTTCAGAAACGGGTTGCCCATTGAAAACTTGAGTTCACAAACGGGGTGCTTACGATGTTAAGGCATCCCAAAACGGGGTGCTTCAACGTTGTCAATAACGTTGTTGTCGATGCATTATATGTTCCCAACCTTCTTATATTATATTATGTATGTGTATTATGTATGATATTGTCTGTTTCCCGGCCTCTTTGGGGTTCCCCGCAGGCGAATATACCTTGATTCGGGAGAACATTACTATACATGGACAAGGACGTTCCTGGGAACGTAGGGTCACCCCGCATTTGGTTACTTGTCTGTGTAAAGCACCCCGCAAAACGACCGCAAGATATGAATATCACCCCGTATACATGTTTCTGTATGGGGGGGGGGGTCACCCCGCGTTCCAAAACCAGGAACGTAACGTGTCCATGTATGAGCATTACTTTACTTTACTGTTCCGATAGCAGCAAAGAAATACATGTTCTCGCTCATTGACAACAACTGCTTTTTAATGCGCAAGTAAACGTCTTATGTCTGTTTACAGGTGCCTCTGACGGACTTCAGCCGTCCGTTGCTCTCCGATTTCTCGGTGGTCATCGATGACCACCGCCTATTCGTAAGCAGTGAGCTGCTCGCCATGCATTCGGCCTTCTTCTACGACAAAATCTTCGGAGCGGAAGGAAATCGAGATTTGAACGAGATCACCCTGACAGGTACCAGCGTTTCAGGACCGCCTGTCTAATGTACCTCATGTGCATGTCAAAACGAAGGAAGTTAAAGCACATAAAACTGTAGAAAATGTTCAAATGTGAGGGGTAAGACATCATTTTAGTTCTCGAAAGAAGGTAAACGTGGGAGCCGGTTATGCTAAAGCAGTGATCTGATTCGACCACACATGGACAATGACGTTCCTGTGTACTTTTGGTCACCCCACATTTGGTTACTTGTCTGTGTAAAGCACCCCGCAAAACGACCGCAAGATATGAGTATCACCCCGTATCACAAAATGATTCTGTATAGGCCAAAAACAGGAGCGTGCCCTGTCCATGTATGGATGCGACCCCTCTGTCAAAGTTCTTAATTTCTTTTGTTTTGAAGATGTCACGTACGGGGGGCCTTGTTGCAAATCTAAGTGCCATAATGAGGTACCTCCAATGTCAAGGTATCCCAAAAACGGGGATTCACTGCATGATCAATAACATTGTTGTCGATGTATGCTAATGGCTCTTTTTTTGAAGATGTCACGTACGAAGAGTTTCGTGAATTGCTGCGCGTACTGTACCCGGAGAAGAAACGTGTCACGCCAGCAAACTTTGGCTTTCTTCTGGAACTTGCCAAACAGTTCGACATCCCGCACGTCAAGTTTCGATGCTACCAAGAATACCTCCAGGTATGACGAACATTTTTGCGTTCAAACGAGTAGATATGTCGGAAGTGTCAAGTACTCCTGAATCGAAATCTGATAGCCTGCGGGGGCGGTCCCGAGGGTCTTCCTGAAGTGTACCGGTTACTTGCTATAGTCTAGAATATAGTCTAGAAGGTGGATGCTGCACATAGCCGCTTACCTACGACCAAGCGCGTGCACAACTCTGGGCAAGCGTGGCAGGCATTGGCCCAAACATCAATCGCTAACCGCTAATAGATCGAGCTTGAAATGACTGATTTCTTCGACGACGAGGCGATCCTCCCCCCAGCGTTTTGAATGTATTGTGTTCTCGGAAATGCCCGTAAATGCCCGTATCACATTTGTTCTCTCTCTTATTCTTATTCTTCTCTTCTTATTCTTTTTTTAAGATAAATGACATAGACGACCTCTCAGGCGTCGCGGTCGCGTCGCGAGTGCTTCCGTGACAGTCTGCAAACCGATCGATATCGACCGTTGTTTTTCGAGATACTGTTGTTGGATGGTGCGAACAAAGAGAATCTTTCCGGCCGATTTCCGTTGCATCAGCTGGACACCGTAACATTGATGGTTGAGGGCCAAAAGGTGAGCCGTCTACTACACGATGAGTGGCGCCCCGCCCCTTTTCTCTCATTCCAATTAGGTGCCAATCCACACGCTGAAATGGAAAAGGGGTGGGGTGTCGCCACGCACTGCGTAGTAGACCCGGTTAGGGCTTCTCTCACCGTGTTTACCACGCTGTGAATGCCACACGTTACGATAATATGTGAACGGACCAAAAACAATTACGAAGGATGGCAAAATGGAAACTTCATCAATGGTTTCGTCTAGAATTACAGTTAATAGGCGTTGCGAACATACATAGTCATATTCGCGTTTCTATTTTTTTCGAAAACGGGGTTGGCCCTCTAGTATACGATACGAGAAACGAGATGCCTATTGAAATTTAGGTTCACAAACGGGGCGTTTCCAATGGTAATGGTAAGGTTATCAATTACGTTTTTGCCAATGTATCATTGCGAATTAGGATGTCACATAAACGGGTTTTTGTCTTTCGTCTTGGTTTCTTCCCGGGAACGATTAGAGTGCGTGCTGTGTCCGATACGGTGCCTTTCTCTGACCGAAGCACGCGAACATCATGCATCGACAACATCGTTATTGATACCGAAGAAGCACCCCCGTTTTGATGTACCTTAACATGAAAAACACCCCGTTGTTGAGCCTAAATGCTCAGAAGGCGCTCCCGTTTCTGGCCGTCTTATATTAGACGGTCACCCCGTTTCTGAAATACCAAAACGTGACATGTAGATATATGGTGATCTTGGTTGCTTTAGCAAAGAAAGACCTGGTCATTACCTTTTCATCATTCATTTATACGCAGTGTCGTACATTGGTGGGCAAAAAGGGTAAAAAAAAGGAAATGATGGCCACGGAAACTATTGCGTCTTGCAATCCTCGCGATCCTCGCTGTTCTTTACTTTTCCTGTCTCTCTATTGAC
>JACMIJ010001351.1:0-12752 GCA_014805365.1 Koerneria luziae
AGAATCAGCTGCAAGCAAAGTAATACTATACTCTGAACTGAGACGGCTTAGTGAATAACTCTGGACTACCGTAATCCCTAAGCAATTGCTCGCAACGCGCTGTTGATGCATTATAACTCTCTTGTAGTGAGTTAGCGAAGACTCTTGACTTACAGACTATGATAAGGACCAATCAACTAGCCAATGACTTAGCCACTTTGAGAATGAACAAATGTTACCGTAATTATTGTGTTGCGTAAGAACTGGACCCAAAAAGTGTTACTAATGTGGTATGGAGAACCGAGAAATTGGAAGTGCTTGTTATCAGATGTCCTAATGAACTACAGTAACTGAGAAATCTTGAAAAAATAGTGAAAGAAGTACAATGAAATATTGTTCGTTTCAAAAATAGCAGTAATAATTAATATGTCAAGGAAAATAATGAGTTTTTACATGCAATCTAAGGTTGAAACGCGAAGACTTTGGCGCACCAACATAGCGAAAGAGTTTGTGGAACACTGCTTGCCTTCATTTTTTCCTTCCTTTTTATGTGTCTTAATTTTTAAGCTCTCCTTGCCTGCACACTTAGTAATGTGATGACCAAGCTAACGAAAAAAAAACGATGGGGAACTGGGACGCATAATCTTGGACTTGCGGTCAATCTCTTATGAAGATATGCTCACAGTAAGATGCGATGCTACCGAACCTGATTTTTAGCCGAAATCTTCTCCTCACCGTAACTCGTACATCCAGCACAGTGAAAATCTCAATCTATCGTATAAAAATTATTATTCCAAGATCATTATTCCTTCTTGTGGCCAATCTTCTAAAAATATTCCATGGTGTTCCTTGACAAAGTTTGCTGTTGCGCACTGTAAATAATTCATACCTCTTTGACCTCCAACTCTAAACTTTGAGCAAACCTTCTTTGTTCTAAAATTTATCCGGCCACTTCTACATGCTACTCACAGTTAGCCATTGACTGTTCCATGATACTCTCCCTGAGTGGGTTTCCTACCGCGTCCCGCACTACCTCCCTCTCCTACCCTTTGTACATCGTCCTTCGTCCATCTTGTGTTGGTCAAACTCGAACCATGCCTGCCCTTTTTGTGTCTAATACTCTCATCTGACTAGTTGTCAACATGCTTCGCTGATGGTGGTTTGCATTGCCTACAGGGTATGATGGAAGTGGAGTATGATTGTTGTTATGAATTCAAAAGCTTAGGGAAAAATATAATAACTTTGGATCTCAATAGCTAAGCGAAGAATACAAAGTTGTGCTATATGGAAACCGAAGGTATATGGAAACAACAAAGCTTTGAGAAAGCGGTTGATCTAGACATTGTGAGATTTAAGAAATAACTGTTAGAAGGTATGCGCGTTATCCGTGTTTAGTAATGAAAAAAGTTGTAATAAAATAGTCCTGAACGTTTGCGTGATGGGTGAAAGAGAAAGAAGAAAGGCTTTACTTGAGAACAGTGAAATTCTAACGTTATGCTTATGCTTAACGCGTGCAAATATTCAAGAAGGTGTTACTACAACTGTGGTAGATTAGTTTTTTGGTCTGGTATTCTGGTGATAACTGCAACTGACTTGGGGAAAACTGTGCAGAAAAAATTAAGGTGGCGTTAGTGTTTAATGAAGGAAACTACTTTATACTGTCATGCTAACGAAGTATTTTTTTAAAATGTGTGAAAATCTGTAATATGGAAGAAAAATACGATGCTACTAAAAAAGAGTTCAGAAAATCTGTCATGGCTAAGAAGAAATGCAAAAGCGGTGCGGAATGCAAATGACATAGGGAGGACTGGTTACACCATCTTGGACGCGAAAATAACGAAAATAATCTGTCATAATGACCAAAGATGTGCGCGAAAATCGAATCTGGGTACCAGCGAAAATGATGAAGAACGTGATAGTTGTGATAATGCGCGGAAAGGTTGAGGCTAGATGTGTTTTTCAAGTCTAGACAGCAAACAAGTGCTTACGTGTTCCGGGAGAAACTCTAGAATAATAGGTAAGCTACGCAGGTCACTCTAATTAGTTGCACAAGTACGCACAATAAGTAATAGGGTGAATAAGGTTTCTTGCTAATGTAGGCATTGTTCAGATGATAAGAAGATTTGCGTTAGTTGGGCGATCATTGTCAGAGTTACAGTAGTACGTAAATGGTTGGCTGATGTAAGATTGATCAAAGCCTTGCTTAGTTAGTGGTAATTGTAACAATATGAGAGAAAATGTAATATTTAATTGTAAAGGGAATAATATTAATAATAATATATATGAGTTGTGCGTGACACTAAAACAAACGAAGCAAACGCTATCAATTATACCTGGCCATAGTTTGTGGAATCCTGAGGGAAATTATCTTAATGAGTGTATTGTTATTGTCTTCTATGGGAAATGCCATCAATAAGAACTCGGTATATTGGTGCCAAAATTACACGTTTTCTTATTATCTGTGTGTTATTAGGACGTGAAAATATAAATTGTTCACGAAAATCCCAAAATGATATTAAAGGTAATGTATCTTGGTTCCAAAATATATACGCGCAGTGTCTCATGAAAATCATTTAATGTAAAAGCAAATATGGTTACTTTGTGTCGTCGCCGAAGCTATGCATATCAAAGTTAGTACTTTTAACATACCATATATCTGTAAGCTTCTATTGCCCTCCCCCCATTTTTCATGGAATGCCGTTCGCCATTGCTGGCATTGTACGCGCTCTTTGTTTTCCAGTATCACTTATATGACTTATGACTTGTATAAAGACTTCCTCTAAAGCGCATTATCTAGATGAAACAATATTCTAAGAAAACTAAATAGTAACACTAATTGTAATAAGACTTATAAAGATGAAATGCAGCGACAGCCAAACCAGACAAACCGAAAATGCACCTGCCGCTAGCTGCTGCGCCTCTCCAAATACCCCATGATCTCCGGAACAAAAAAAGACCTAATTCGTGTTGGGATAACTCCGCCGAAAAAAAGCGTAATCCAAACTAGGCCCAGACTGTTTGCGCTACTCTTGCATGTTATTTGGACTTCGCCGGATTATTCTCGTAAGATGTGGCAACAACTCGTGAAAAAGGTGTTGATTCTAGGGAGTTGAATTATTGTGAATATGTGAAAATCGTGGAAAAAGCGCATAGAGAGACTGATCGTGTTAGCTTCTTCCGTCTGCTTGCTTATTCGTAATCCTACATGTAGACCAAGCTACATAGCTTTTCTGTCCTCCACTAAATATGCTTGTTGCTTTAAAAGACCAAAGACATTCATCAACTAGATTCTCAAATTGCCTTCAACTATGTAAATAATAAAACTGAATAGTGTGCAAAGAAAACGAGTAACATATTGCATTCATGAAACCACCAGCACTGAAGAAGTAAACTGTCAATCCTGAAAATTCATAATCTACGTCAAAATAATAACTTCCTCATTATAAACTCATCTCATCCGAAATTGTTTTTCTTTGATCAAAACTTGTAAATGCATAGTCGATAACGCCTTCTTCGATTCTCACTTCAAGCAAATCTCGTAACTCTAAGTTCTGAGAATCCAAGCAAATCTTCTTGTAGTGAGAAAATTCCGCATAGCTTAGATTTGTATAGTATTTTTCTACCGACCAGTATCAACTGGATTAGTCCTATAAATCGCTCCCAAATGTGTGATCAATCAAAATCCTCTTGCTAGAAATTCTGCCTCTTGCTCAAGATGATAGAGAAATTCTGCCTCTTGCTGACTACTTCACCATTAGGCTCTCTGTAGCTTCTGACAACTCAAAGACACTTGGCTTGTTCGGCAAAATTCTGCACCTCGTGGTCGCCTTCCAATTAGTATGTAGTTGTTGTAAGTTGTTGTAAGTCCGTAGATAGCTTCTGTGTTTACTTTGTTGAAGTAAGGTATTCAAAACTTCTGGAAGTTCTGTCCTTATTGATCCCATATTCTGACGTTGAACACACCAAAGAAATAACAAATGTGAACGTATAATACCCATAAATTCTACTCCTAAAAATCTACTTTCATGTGTCCTGTAAATATTAATTGTCTATCAAACTTACTCAAAATGTCGATAACATTAAAGAAATACTCTGCTAATATTGGTACCTTCTGTGTTGATTTCAACTAAACATTTACGAACACTCCTCCTAAAAGATTGGAACTCTGTCCATATCCTCTAGTTCTCGAACTCGCCCTGCTAAATTTCTAATTAAATCATCCATCCTTGGCGTAAACTCGCTCGTTGTTCATTCGCAATTGCCAGTGTAAATTTTTAACAAATACTAAGCATAACTAAATTATAATATACCTTGCGTTGATCAGCTAAACATACGATTACTTGCAGTTAGCGAGAAAGGTTCTTCGTAAGCTCAAAATGTCGTTCCACAACGTTTGATAAGCTTGATGTTTCTACTTTGTCTCTGTGCCTTCGATGTCAAACTTGACTTCCTCTTCGACATGCATACTTATGCTCATAGCATCCCAAAACTCAACCAAACATTGCTTGTTCTCTCCAAACTTCCACTTCAAATCACGAATTAAATATCGTTTCCATGATTTAATGTTACTACAGTTAGGCTTCTCCCCAAAACCATCAAAAGTCTGCCGTAAACCACATGAAGTTCATCCTCACCTAAGAATACAATCATCCTTGATTTTGCACTGTCTTCACTACATACTGTGCTTCACTACACAAGCAACTCTTTAAAAGCATAACGTACTTTTAAAGAGTGGCTTGTCTCCATCTGCTTCTTCACCCATCAACTGGCTTGGCTTCTTCCTTGATCACGAATGAGGTTTGAGTTCCATGATGACCATCCAAAAGAGAAAAAAAAAGATTGAATTCTCTAGTTCCTGAATTCGCCCTTGGTTGCTAAATCCAGTTACTAATGATCCTTGGATTCTAAAAAAAATCAACCGTCGGTTCATTCGCCGTCATCAGTGTAAATTATAACTATATCGTAATTTAACAAATTATAAGCACAACTAAATTGCAATATTCCCTATATTGATACGTTGAAGCAGATGATTCCTTGAATTTATCGAGAAAGGCCATATGAAAACTTAAGATATCGTGAAACCATCTTTGATAAGCCCATCAGGAATTCCTGCTTTGTGCTCTCGACTCTACCCTTTGACTGCCTTATGACTGCCTCTTAGAAAATGCTTACATATGTACATATAAAATGCTCAGCACGTAACAAAACTCAGACACACTATATTGGTTCTCACAACATTTTCTGTTCGTTCACCTAGTGACGTTGCTTCTTTCTCGATCACGAATGAAATGGCTTCCCAGATTCTATTGATTACACTGTTCACCTTATCCCAAGACGCTAAACAACCACACTAAATCCATCCTCTTATCCTCACATTACCGCAAATACAATCATCCTTGATACTTCTCCGTCCTCGTATTCATACTACGTCATAAACTAGCTATCCTTTAAAAATACATGTTCTCCATCACCAAAACCTTACCTCTCACCAATTGGACTTATAGCGGCCGAGTTCCCATCTGCCCCCTTGTTGCTCCACGTGTCTATTCCATGATCTAGCTGCCACAAATTACAAGATATTCATTCTTCAAACACAATATTGTTTAAAATACGATCATCATTGAAACTGCATTATTTCCTCGCATCATACTATGTCATAAACTAGCTATCCCTTAAAAATATATGCTTTCCATCAGCAAAACCTTACTTACAACTGGACTTATAGCGACCGACTTCTCCTCTGCACCCCACGTGTCCATCCCATTACTAGTCTGCCACAAATTACAAGGTACCCATCCTCCCATCCTAAATTTGTTGAAAAAACGGTCATCCTTGAACCTGCACTATCCTCTCGTGTCAGATTTATAAAAAAGTCACTCTCTTTATAATATAAAGTGTTGTTATAGTACTCTCCATCACAAAGACCTTACTCTTACCAAACGGACTTATGACAACCGACTTCACCTCTGCACTCTTGTTGCACATATCCACGTGTCCATCCCATAGTCTGAATGTTTTCACACAATCCTTAAAAGCTCTAAAAGACTACTACAAATTCCAAGATATGCATCCTCGCATCCTAACGTTGTCGAAAATACAATCATCCTTGATACTGAATTATCCTCGCATCGTAAGTTGTGAAATATGCATTCCTTAAAAATATAACGTGTTCATGGTACTCTGCATCAGCAAAGCTCTTTCAAACGGACTTATAACAACTGATTTCCCATCTGCACCCTTGTGTTCATACCGTATTGTTGCTCAAATAAACGTGTACATCCCGTAATTCAAATGCATTCGCGATTTACCTTTTGCTTAAATCATCCTCGATACTACGTTGTCCTCGAATATGTAACTCGTTGATTGTACTCTTCCTCAGAAAACTATACCTTCACCTCAATTTCTCTCCAATGGACTTACAATAAATGAACTTCCCTACACACCATTGCATACAGTATTCGTGTCGCTCAAATCCACATGTCTAAAAACAAATCTCAACCCGTCATGATTCTCATTTCCAGAACCATCTCATTCCCAAAATCTTAATTTCTCCACAATAAAATATTCTCCACATTCCTCGAAATCAAATGTATTCTTATACAGCAAAAGTGACAATCAGAAAAGTGACAATCTAATTGTAAGGAGAACATCGAAAATTGAAACTACTCTTATGAATCATATCATATCAAGCATTTCAAAAAAAAGAAACAGTTACTCTTCTGGTAGCTTTACGTTCTGTGAAGTAAAACTTGGTTGTCTTGATTGTTATGTAGTTCATCTGATTGTTTCTTGATCCTAGTGAAAAAGTTCTGTGCAACCATCTTTGATAGGCTATCAGGCGTTTCCACTTTTAGTTTGTGCACTCAGCTCCAGAATTAGTTACCACTCCGTTTATTAAATACTTACTAGTGACGATACTACGATTATTCTTCTTCCTCAAGATTACCTGATACCCAAACTTTTCTGATTCTCTACATTCGTCGATATCGATTAAATGTCCATTCCATGATTCAAACGTTTACCGATACTCGCTGCATCCCAAATCCAATGATCCTTCGTTCAAGGAAAAGTTCTGCATTCCAGAAAGGTTCTAAAAATTCTGCTTCTTAGCTCATCTAGTGACGTTACTCCTTTCTTGAATATGAATTAAATGTCCATTCCATAATTTAAATGTGCACAATCCAGCTTACCCAATATCCTTAATAAACTACTCTGTAACGAACCACACTAAATTCATCCTCCTGTCCAGACGTTAAATTTTTCGACTCTAATGCAATCATCCTTGATACCGCACTGTCCTTGCGTTATATGAATGTTGTGAAATATCCACTCTCCTAAAACGTAACGTTTTCATAGTACTTTTCATCACAAAGCTTCATCTCTCACCAAATGGACAGCCAACTTCTCCTACGCACCACCCTTAATGTATCCAAACTTGTCCGATCTGAAGCAAAACATAACGATATTCAAATCTCAACCGTCATAACCTTACGGCTATTCTTCATTTCCGTTATTGCATGATGCCCAAGGTTTTTCTCTTCGTGATCTAAGAAACGTATTCTTCTACAAAAGCAATTGTAATCAAAGTAAGAACAATAGTTTCCTAAATGTAAGAAAAACATCGAATCTTGAAAAGCCCTTAAAATCGTTATGTTAACCATCTCCGAGAAGCCTGTTTGGCGTTTCCATTTTTAGTCTCTGTGTATTCAGCTTGAAAATTGACTTCCTCACCTGTTGAAATATGCATCAGTCTTCAATATTCAGTCAAGCATCGAGTGTTCTTACAAAACTCCTACTTCTTCGCTCATTTAGTGAAGTAACCTTTCCTTGATCAAGAATAAATTGTCCATCCAACGATTTTCACAACATAGCTTTACCCTAATGCCTCATGAAGACTCAGCAACAAATTAGAAGAGATCCATTCCTAAGATAATCGAAAATATAATCATCCCTAGTAGTGCACTATCCTCGCGCCATATGCTGTCTAATTGTCATATAATACGCGTTCATGGTACTCTCCCCCAGCAAGACTTTACCCTTTGTACCCGCAAGTGGACTTACAATAATTGACTATCCCGCGCACCCATCGTGTTGTTCTTTCACACAGTAACCGCAGTGCTCAAATCCACGTGTATATGTACCCAATGTCAAGCAAATTTCCTAATTCAAATCCCAAACTGTCTTTATCTTGCGACTCCTAGTAAAGTATTTGTGTACGAAGATCATGACAAGCAACGTGAAAGCCAAGTGGTGTTCTAATTGTAAGAAAAATGTATTGAATATTGAAAAGCCCTCCCTATCCCGAACTCTATGCCAAGTATTTTAAAATTCCCTATTCCCTACCTTATACTCCCTATGCCAAGTATCTTAAAATTTGAACGCTGAAAAGTTAGGACTGTTATTTCCTGGTGACTATATGGTCTGTGACGTGGAAAAGCAGATTATGTCTTGAGATTTTTGTCGCAGTTCGCATCTGGCTGTTTGTTGGTGAAAGGAAGTTCTAAAGGTCGCAGTGTTCAAAGCAGCACATACTACTGTGTACTTGTAAATCATAATATCAAAGCAAAGTGCGAGTAACCAAACAAGAAGTCAGTATACCGGACTAATTATCATTGATAAACGAGCTGATAATGATATTGTTGTTAGAGATCTATGAAGCCAAATAATGAAAACCCACAGTAAATGACCCTTTCCTACTCTTGAAATAGATATGTATAACGAGTTATTTGTATTTCTAATGACGTGTTTTCTCTGATTACCAATCAGTAACAATTAAAAAATACGTTATCGTGTGTTAAGCTTCCATGAACAAACTGACGATATTTAGGGGATTATGTATTGTATCCGTGTCGTAGCTGTGGAACTGGAACTGTAAGCCAAAACACAAAGTTATCGGTATCTTCAATGTGGTGTGGTACTTGAAAAATATCGCGTTATGGTAAAACCCTTGTATGACGTAAGTATAATACAAACGCCTCGATTGTGTAGACTGTGACATTCCAATTCCTATGACATATATTGAAATCTCTGTAACATATACCGAAATACAACTCCGAATCCCCATGAGAAGACAATGTACTTGCTCACCTTTCACTATGCGCGTCACTACCATTCGTTAGGAGCTACCGTAGTAGTATATCAAGAAACATCTAATGCACTCTAATTGTAATGAAATTAGGAAAATGCTATGCACGTGAAGATTCTCCATTGCTATTCCTGGACTATGCCAACGAAGCATTGCTAGTGGTATTGGCTAATTTGATACTGGTACCGTGCTATATCTGTTCAAGTAATCCATTCACTTATGGTAGAAATGCATGCTATATTCTGAAGACTGAATTAATTACTGAACAGGAACTGTGTCACTGACTAACCCATGTGATTAGGTATTAGGTATGTGATTAGGTATCTCGAATAATCTGTTTTTTCGTAGGCAAATCCTTCCTTCTATCACACTTGAAAATCAATGTTCAAAAAAGCTTGTGCGTGTATTTGTTCAATGCAAACGAGGAATGATTACCGAAAATGAACATCAAGTCAAAATATTGCGTGCATCTTGTAACTTGTAAGTAGCAGCAGAAGTGTGAAAGATCATTCCATTATCCAAAGGAAGGATAGCTGTCCTTCCTTTGGGCAATGGAATGAATTCTCAGTCTCTTGTGTATTTTGGACGGATTTTGAGAAAGATCGTGAGAATCATCTAATGCAGCGAAAATGACTCATCTCTAGTGATAGCAATAAGGACTAATGGTTGCGTGAAGGAAAATACGGATTGGTCTGGGATAAAGCGTCTAAATCATATAAAAACGCGTGTGTAGTGTGTGTAGCGTGTTCTACCCCCAAGGAAACATATTGCGAGAATGTAGAATTAAATCTGAAAATAATGGCGGGCAATGTAAAATAACGGAAATGTGAAAATATCTCATTGCGAGAAAGTTACGGTAGTAGAATAAGTTACGGTAGTAGTACAAGTTACGGTAGTACTACGTTTCATGGTAGTAGAAATAAAGTGATACAGCAGTCTGATCGTTCGCGCCAGCATGACATAGGGCTGTCTGGTAGCAAATGTACCAGGTTACGGTTAGCCCAGCAAGATCTTGGCTTAGTATGTATAAGTTATAAGTTAATGATTGCGATGTATTAATTAAAACTTTAGTTATCCTGCAACGATTTAGAGTAGTTAAATATATTTAACTTGCGATGTACTCATTATTGCATTAGCGGTTTTGCAGCAATTAGCTAGGATGTCTTATAGATCAGAAAGCTCGCACATTTCGCGAATGGTAGGGATATATTTAGGACTTGAAGGAGAATTTCAAATTACATTGTTTACTGCATTTGATATCGGTGGACTCTATTAGGTACAATAATGCATTTTGAGACCGTATCTTATATGTTTATTGTCTTGTTCACTTATTTATAGCTCCATTATTGGCATAATTTGGTTAGAGGCTGTGCGCACTACGGTATTGGTAATCTTACAAAAGTCAAAAAAACCAATGGGTATGACAATGGTATGGTTATATGGTAAAGTATAGTACGGCATGGTTATATGGCAATATAGTAATACGGTAATATGATAATACGATAATATGGTAATATGGTAATATGGTACCTATGGGAAAGACAAGAGTATCAAGAGAAAAAGTAATATGTTGTGTACCTACTGATATAAAAAAATATGTATGACATGTGAAAGAGAAATATGCTCGCTCCTATAATGGTATCATGCACTAAAGCAAAACCGTGAATTCCGCAGTGTGGTCGTAAGCAAGAGTAATGTTAAAGTCGCGCTAGAAACCGTTGAAGTAGAACCAAAATGAACTAACAATTGTAAGATTTGCAAAAGCGGAAAGGTGTTAAAGAAAATCCCCCAGACGGATATTGCTGAAATACTATTACTACTCTCGGCTATTGTTCACTCGAAAATTGTAGTCGCATAAATTGGCGTACGGTGGAGTAAATAGCGCAAAAAGTGAGGAAGCTACAAGAAATCCAATTATGTTATTGAATGTGGTATGGGTGGAAGCGGTAAATACAGAGTGAAAATATGTGTAAAAAGTATCGGAAGAATGAAAATATGTGTGTAAAGAGTATCGAAAGAAATGAATGTACGACGTAAAGGAGCGCCAAAAATGCTGAAGGCTAACTGAAAAGTATAAGTAATCAGACCCAATAAAACTTTCAACTAACGTGAAAATGCGCGAAGAGTGTAAAAAATAAGGAAAATATGAGCTATGGGTGAAGTACGCGCAAAAAATTCTGTAGACTTTTTGAAAGCATAAGAAACTTTATTCAGCAAAAAAAATATGTAAATTAGATGAAAATGTGAGCGAAATGTATCGAAGACTGTAGAAAGTAGTGAAAAATGAGTTACTTCTAAGGGTAAAGTACGCGCAAAAAAATGGTGAAGAAAACTGTAGTTCTACTTCTTGATTCAGTAAAAAAGATAATGTAAGCAATGCGCCAGTGGAAGTGTTGTGCTGCGTTGAGCGGCTTAGGCTACTTATATAACCGTCGAGAAGCGACCAAAGTAAAGAGAGTGAAAATGATAAGCGTACGCTCGCGAACCTAAGCGCAGTAGAATGGTCAAGACGCGCGCTCAGAGATTATTCGCCTCTCACTTAACTTTATTATATTTCCGGCAATATAACAAAGATCCGTCACCCACACACAAAATATGTATCATATGGCCAAAAATAGCTGCCCCCTCCTGGATAAGTTGTCAATAATACAAAGAGTGGGCTATTTAAGGAGTTAGAGGAAGAAAATGATGCAAGTTGTTGCGCCGGTTGAGCTGTATTTACGCCTATGCGTGACTTATTCGAGATCGTGTAGTGATGTGAGAACGAGTAGAGAACGATTGAGGTGGTGATCAAAGTACGAGCAAAAGAGTACGGTAGAGCCGACAAGTGTACGGTAGTAATGATAAGAATGCTGGAACAGACATGAGTGCAAAAGTATGGTAAGAGAAGAGTACGGTAGAACGAATGAGCAAACTGTGGAAGTGGAAAGTGTACTGTTGTAATAATAAGAGTGCAGTAAAATTAACAAGAGTATTGAAAAATCGAAAAGAGTGTTGTATTCCTGGGGGAAAAAGTACTATTATGTTGATAAGAGTTGTATAACTGAGAAAAGTACTGCAGTGGGAAACTGAAAAGAGTACTGTAGTAATGATAAGAGTGCTGTGGAAGAACAAGAGTACTGTGGAACTGAAAAAAATGTATTGTAATATTGATAAAAGTGTTATAGAACTGACAAGAGTACTGTAGAACTGTGAATGACCTAGGCGTAAGACGAATAATGCGAAAGATAAAATAACGGTGGATGAATTTATGAGACAAGGAGTTTATCAAGAAAATAAATAATGTTTGTCTTCTTAGTAATGTGAATGAAAAAGGTATGAATATAAAATGTAAATGTGTGGTTATGTAAAATATGGTATAGGCGAAAGCAAAGCTCAAAGTGAAACTATGTACGATAAGAAGGAAAAAAAAGAAAAAAAATGAGAAGTATAGCGCGCAAGAAATGCTAAGACTGTAATTGTAAGCCTAAGGTAAAGTACATATATAAGATAATAAAAATATGCGAGGTTTCCAAATGCAAAGAAAAAAAGGTATCTGACGTAAGGATGACAGAGTACGGTTAAAGTCAAATCAAGTGTATACGGTAATGTGGTAAAATATGCGTAGTTTAGGTAGTGTGGAACAAATAAAGGAAAATGATTACAACCAAGTCATGCGCTGTGAAATAATACTATGATGTGTGTTTGC